>JASTWF010000114.1:0-150159 GCA_030390025.1 Squalus acanthias | reverse complement strand
ATCTCCTCTCTTCCCCCTTCGATCTCCTCTCCTCTCAAACCCTTCAATCAACCTTCCTCTCAAACCCTTCAATCACCTCTCCTCTCTCTCCCTTCGATCCCCCCTCCTCTCTCCCCCCTTCGATCCCCTCTCCTCTCTCCCCCTTCGATCTCCTCTCTCTCTCCCTTCGATCCCCTCTCCTCTCTCCCCCTTCGATCTCCTCTCCTCTCTCCCCCTTCGATCTCCTCTCCTCTCTCCCCCTTCGATCTCCTCTCCTCTCTCATCCTTCGATCACCTCTCCTCTCTCCCCCTTCGATCTCCCCTCCTCTCACACATCGATACCTTCTCCTCTCCCCCCTAAGATTCCCTCTCCGCTCTCCCTCTTCGATCCTCTCTCCCCCTTCGATCCTCTCTCCTCTCAACCCCATCAATCCTCTCTCCTCTCCCCGCCCATTCGATCCTCTCTCCTCTCCCCCCTTCAATCTCCTCTCTCTCCCCCTTCGATCCACTCTCCTCTACCCCCTTCGATCCCCTCTCCTCTCTCCCCCTTCGATCCCCTCTCCTCTCTCCCCCTTCAATCCCCTCTCCTCTCACCCCCCTACGATCCCATCCCCTCTCCCCCTTCAATCCCCTCTCCTCTCTCCCCCTTCAATCCCCTCTCCTCTCTCCCCTTCAATCTCTCCTCTCTCCCCCTTCAATCCTCTCTCCTCTCTCCCCCTTCAATCCCCTCTCCTCTCGCCCCACTTCGATGCCCTCTCCTCTCTCCCCCTTCAATCCCCTCTCCTCTCTCCCCTTTCAATCCCCTCTCCTCTCGCCCCGCTTCAATCCTCTCTCCTCTCTCCCCCTTCAATCCCCTCTCCTCTCGCCCCCCTTCGATCCCCTCCCCTCTCCCCCTTCAATCCCCTCTCCTCACTACCCCTTCGATCTCCTCTCCTCTCCCCCTCCAATCCCCTCTCCTCTCTTCCCCCTCAATCCCTTCTCCTCTCTCCCCCTTCAATCCCCTCTCCTCTCTCCCCCTTCAATCCCTTTCCTCTCTCCCCCTTCAATCCCCTCTCCTCTCTCCCCCTTCGATCCCCCCTCCTCTCTCTCCCCTTCAATCCCCTCTCCTCTCTCCCCCTTCGATCCCCTCTGATCTCTCCACCTTCAATCCCCTCTCCTCTCTCCCCCTTCGATCCCCTCTCCTCTCCCCCTTCGATCCCCTCTCCTCACGATCGAGTGTGCACGTGTGACCGGATCGAGTGTGCACGTGTGACCGGATCGAGTGTGCACGTGTGACCGGATCGAGTGTGCACGTGTGACCGGATCGAGTTTGCATGCTTGGTATCAAATGGGCACGCATGCGCAGAGAGTCAAAAATGTGTTGCAAATAATTACTCCGTTTATAAAAGTTTATCATAACTTCCTTACTTTTGTACTTATGTCTCTATTTCTAAAGCCAAGGATCCTGTGTGCTTTAACAGCCTTCTCAACTTGTCCTGCCACCTCCAAGGATTTGTGTCGACACACCCCCAGCTCGCTGTTCCTGCACCCCCTTTACAATTGTACCTTTCGTTTATATCGCCTCTCCTCATTCTTGCTTCCAAAATGTATCACTTCACACTTCTCTGCGTTAAATTTAATCTGCCGATGTCTCCCCATTTCACCAGTCTGTCTGTCCTCCTGAAGTCTGCGACTATCCTGCTCACAGTTTACTACAATTTCGAGTTTTGATTCATCTGCAATCTTTGAAATTGTGCCCTTTATACCGAATTCCAGGTCATTAATACAGATCAAAAAGAGCAGTGGTCCTAATACCAACCCCTGGGGGCATCACTGTATACTTCCCTCCAGTCTAAAAAACAACCCTTCACACTACTCTTGCTTTCTGTGGCTTAGCCATTTTCATATCTACAATGTCACTGCCCCTTTAATCCCATGGGTTTCAATTTTGCTAACAAGTCTATTATGTGGTACTTTATCAAACGCTTTTTGAAAGTCCAGAATACAACATCAACCTCACTGCGTTCGCAACAATCTTCAGCCAGAAGTGCCGAGGGGATAATACAATCTGGCCAATTACCGCCCCATCAGTCTCCTCTCAATCATCAGCAAAGTGATGGACGGTGTCGTCAACAGTGCTATCAAGCAGCACTTACTCACTAATTACCAGCTCAGTTTGAATTCTGGCAGGACCACTCGACAGTGACCATATTTCAGTGAGATTTAAGGTAGTCATGGAAAAGGATAAAGATGGACCGAAAATAAAGGTTCTAAATTGGGGAAAGGCCAATTTTATTATGATAAGGCAGGATCTGGCCAAAGTGGACTGGGATCAGCTACTTGTAGGAAAATCCACATCAGAGCAGTGGGAGTCATTCAGAAAGGAAATAGAGAGAGTACAACGGCAACATGTTCCCGTAAAGGTTAAGGCTGGGACCAACAAGCCCAGGGAACCCTGGATGTCAAGGGATATACGAGAATGGATTAGGAAAAAAAGGGAGGCTTTTGGCAGATACAAAGGACTAAAAACAGTGGAAGTCCTAGAGGAGTGTAGAAAGTGCAGGGGGGTACTTAAAAAAGAAATTAGGAGAGCGAAGAGAGGGCATGAAATAACACTGGCGGACAAAATAAAGGAAAATCCCAAGGTGTTTTATAAGTATATTAAGGGTAAGAGGATAACCAGGGAAAGAGTAGGTCCCATTCGGAACCAAAGTGGCAATCTGTGTGTAGAGCCAAAAGATGTAGGTGGGGTTTTCAATGAATATTTTGCATCTGTGTTCACTATGGAGAAAAATGAGAAGTCGCACAACACCAGGTTATAGTCCAACAGTTTTACTTGAAATTACGAGCTTTCAGAGCTCTGCTCCTTCGTCAGGTACAGTGAGGGTATGTGAGGGTATCCCCTCACTGTACCTGACAAAGGAGCAGAGCTCCGAAAGCTCGTAATTCCAAATAAAACTGTTGGACTATAACCTGCTGTTGTGCGACTTCTCATTTTTGTCCACCCCAGTCCAACACCGGCATCTCCGCATCATGACCACTATGGAGAAGGAAGATGTAGGCATAGAAATCAGGCAGGGGGATTGTGATATACTTGAACAAATTAGTATTGAGAGGGAGGGGGTACTAGCGGTTTTAGCGGGCTTAAAAGCGGATAAATCCCCAGGCCCAGACGAGATGTATCCCAGGCTGCTGTGTGAGGCAAGGGAGGAGATTGCAGGGGCTCTGACACAAATTTTCAGAACTTCTCTGGCCACAGGGGAGGTGCCAGAGGACTGGAGAACAGCTAACATAGTACCATTATTCAAGAAGGGTAGTAGGGATAAACCAGGGAATTACAGGCCAGTGAGCCTAACATCAGTGGTAGGGAAATTATTGGAAAAAATTCTGAGGGACAGAATTAGTCTCCACTTGGAGAGGCAAAGATTAATCAAGGATAGTCAGCATGGCTTTGTCAGGGGGAGATCATGTCTGACCAATTTGATTGAATTTTTCGAGGGGGTGACTAGGTGTGTGGATGAGGGTAGTGCAGTTGATGTGGTCTACATGGACTTCAGTAAGGCTTTTGACAAAGTCCCGCATGGGAGACTGGTCAAGAAGGTAAGAGCCCATGGGATCCAGAGCAATTTGGCACATTGGATTCAAAATTGGCTTAGTGGCAGGAGGCAGAGGGTGATGGTCGAAGGTTGTTTTTGTGACTCGAAGCCTGTGTCCAGTGGTGTAACGCAGGGATCGGTGTTGGGTCCTTTGCTGTTTGTAGTGTACAATAATGATTCAGATATGAATGTAGGAGGTATGATCAGTAAGTTCGCAGATGACACGAAAATTGGTAGAGTGGTAAATAGCGAGGAGGGAAGCCTCAGGCTACAGGACGATATAGACGGGTTGGTTAGATGGGCAGAACAGTGGCAAATGGAATTTAACCCTGAAAAGTGTGAGGTGATGCATTTTGGGAGGACTAACAAGGCAAGGGAATACACAATGAATGGTAGGACCCTAGGAAGGACAGAGGATCAGAGGGACCTTGGTGTGCATGTACATAGATCCCTGAAGGCAGCAGGACAGGTAGATAAGGTGGTTAAAAAGGCATATGGGATACTTGCCTTCATCAGCCGAGGCATAGAATATAAGAGCAGGGAGGTTATGATGGAGCTGTACAAAACGCTAGTTAGGCCACAGCTGGAATACTGTGTGCAGTTCTGGTCGCCACACTATAGGAAGGATGTGATTGCATTGGAGAGGGTGCAGAGGAGATTCACCAGGATGTTGCCTGGGCTGCAGCGCTTCAGCTATGAAGAGAGACTGGACAGGCTGGGGTTGTTTTCCTTAGAGCAGAGAAGACTGAGGGGGGACCTGATTGAGGTGTACAAAATTATGAGGAGCATAGATAGGGTAGATAGAAAGGAACTTTTCCCCTTAGTAGAGGGGTCAATAACCAGGGGGCATAGTTTCAAGATAAGGGGCAGGAGGTTTAGAGGGGATTTGAGGAAAAACTTTTTCACCCAGAGGGTGGTTGTAATCTGGAACTCACTGCCTGAAAGGGTGGTAGAGGCAGGAACCCTCACAACATTCAAGAAGCATTTAGATGAGCACTTGAAACGCCATAGCATACAAGGATACGGACCAAGTGCTGGCAAATGGGATTAGAATAGACAGGGCTTGATGGCCGGCGCGGACACGATAGGCCGAAGGGCCTCTTTGTGTACTGTATAACTCTATGACTCCAGACCTGATTACAGCCTTAGTCCAAACATGGACAAAGGAGCTGAATTCCAGAGGTGAGGTGAGAGTGACTGCCCTTGACATCAAGGCAGCATTTGACCGAGTGTGGCATCAAGGAGCCCTAGTAAAATTGAAGTCAATAGGAATCGGAGGGAAAACTCTCCACTGGCTGGAGTCATACCTAGCACAAAGGAAGATGGTTGTGGTAATTGAAGGTCAATCATCTCAGTTCCAGGACATCGCTGCAGGAGTTCCTCAGGGCAGTGTCCTAGGCCCAACCATCTTCAGCTGCTTCATCAATGACCTTCCCTCCATCATAAGGTCAGAAGAGGGGATGTTCGCTGATGATTGCACAGTGTTCAGCTCCATTCGCAACTCCTCAGATAATGAAGCAGTCCGTGCCCGCATGCAGCAAGACCTGGACAACATTCAGGCTTGAGCTGATAAGTGGCAGGTAACATTCGTGCCACACAAGTGCCAGGCATTGACCATCTCCAACAAGAGAGAGTCCAGCCACCTCCCCTTGACATTCAACGGCATTACCATCACCGAATTCCCCACCATCAACATCCTGGGGGTCACCATTGACCAGAAACTTAACTGGACTTGTAGATGGTGGAAAGGCTTTGAGGAATCAGGAGGTGAAACACTTGCCGCAAAATACCCAGCCTCTGACCTGCTCTTGTAGCCACAGTATTGTAGCTTGCTGTAACAAGACCTGTTACCCAAAGGACCGGGTGGACATGCCTTGCCAGTGGCTGTCAAAGTCACCACCGCCCTCAATGTTTCCGCCTCAGGCTCCTTCCAAGTATCTGCAGCAGACATTTGCAGGATCTCGCAGTCAGCCGCCCACAGATGCATTACCCAGGTCACCGATGCCATGTTTCACAAGTCAGCCAATTATGTCAACTTTGCCACTAATGAGGCCAGTGTTACTGAGCGGGCGCTCGGCTATTCAGATCTGGCTGGCTTCCCACAGGTGCAGGGCATCATTGACTGCACACATGTGGCCATCAAGCAACCCATCATCACCCTGGAGTGTTTGTGAACCACAAGGGCTTCCACTCCCTCAATGTGCAGCTCGTCTGCAACCATAGAAAGATCATCATGCATGTGTGCGCCAGATTCCCTGGCAGCTGTCATGACTCTTTCATGTTGTGCCAGTTCACCCTCCCTCAGCACTTTGCACCTCCCAGACTTATCGGCTGGCTGCTTGGAGACAAGGGCTATCCACTGAAGACGTGACTCATGACACCCATGAGGAGGCCAAGTACTGAGGCTGAGGAGCGTTATAATGAAAGCCACATGTCCAGCAGATGTGTCAGAGAGCAAGCAATAGGCATGCTGAAGATGTGCTTCAGATGCCTTGACAGATCTGGAGGAACCCTTCAGTACGCACCAGCCAGACTTTTCATCGTTTACTGCACAACATAGCACAGCAGCGAGGATTGGAGCTGGAGGAGGAGCAAGGTGCAGAGCCTCTTCAGAGGAGGAGGAGCAGGTGGAAGATGAGGAGGAGGAGGAGGAGGAACCTGAGGTGGAGATGGCACCAGCAGTGGCGCACATTGCTGCTCGGGAGGCCCAGGATAGTCTCATCACGGCCAGATTTACTTAATTTGCTCCAATGCAGCCATGTGGCTGCCGCATGCTGTACTAAGTACCCCCCCAACACCCCCCCACCCTCACAACAACACCATAAAGCATCCCTACAATGACCAAGCCATTCCTCTCACCTAAACCCCCAGTGTGCGAGGTTAAGTAATGTCTCAGCCTTCATTCCAAGTGACAAAGCCACTTCCAAGGTTTGAGGCAAAAATGGACAAGACCGGAAAGTGGTGCAAAGAAAAACATCTCTGTCATAAAAATAACTGAAACTTAGCATTAACATTTTTTCATACACCACGTGCATACCCTTGTGCATCTACTTTTGTGTCTTTTTTCTTTTCCGAGCGCTTCTATGAGGTGAATCCCCTGTGGCTTCAGCAGAGGTAGAGGCAGGCTGCTCACTTCCCTGCTGCGACTGCATAGACATGTTTGACGGACGTCATCTGGGTTTTGGAGCCTGTGCGGGCCCCGCCAAAGCCTGCTCCTCCTGCAACTGTGCAGGGGCAGACTTGGCCATCGGGATCCGAGGAAGCATCTGGTGCTCTGACGGAGGGGGAGGCAATGGGGGAGAAGTGGGAGCACTTTGAGAAGAGCCTCCACTTCCATGCCCTCCTCACCATCATCCCTCTCATGGGCCACCCGCACTTCCCTGTTAGCAAGCAGCCGGAGAGCACCTTGCGGCACAGCAGGGGGTGATGAGGACCTAAGTCTACATTTATAACCCTCCTAGGAATGAGATATATGAGCGTCTGCCATCTGTTGTCCACAGCAAGCTTGTGCTCCTGTGTTTGGCACGCTTGCTGCTCCATGCAGGTGGCCATCCTTTCCATGGAAGAGCACGTCGTCGCCATCGCCTGCGACACGGTGGTGCTCATGTTGGAGATGGACTCCTCCATTCTCTGAACAGTTGCTGGCATCGCAGCTGCAAAACCTGCCAAAGCCTCCTGCAATTGTTGCTGCCCCTCCAGGATCGCCCTCTCTCTGGATGGCCCCCGAGGTTCAGCGTCTGCATGCAGCTGAGCAGAGCTGGGAGTGTCCTGCACCCTCCGACGAGGAGTCTCCACTGCTGTCCCTGTCTCCACTATCTGCTCTAGCTCACTTGTGAGTTGTGAGACCCCAGGTGATAACACTGCTGTATCTCGCACAGTACCCACTGAGGTGTGCGTATCTGCGCTGGTGCTGGCTGAGCATGGGTCTGCTGATGTTGCACCCTCAGAGACTGGAGCTTCCTCTGAGGAGTCGTCTTCCTCCTGCGACTGGATAGTAGAGGGGGCACTTGATGGACCTGTGGTAGAGTAAAGAGATTAATTAGAACTGTTACATTAAGAATGGGTAACGTTACTATTATGCACATGATTAACATTCACTTGCTGATGACATCAGTCACTATATGAGTGACTGCTGTAGGCCATGTGGCTGTATGAGATGTGATTCTGTCACCAGGTTGCTGGGATGTCCCCCTCTCGCCGTCTCTCACCGACAGCAGGTCTGCAACTCCCGAAATCTCCAGGGCCCCTCCCCTGCTGGAGTCAGTTGTGTGAATACTGGAGGACTCTGCCTCTCCGGCGTGTTCTGGGCTCTTTTCTCCTGCAAGCGTCGGCGGGAGTTTCAGCGGCGGCAGTGGGCCTATAAAAGGCTCCAGAGACCAGGTAAGGCCTCAGAGCGTCGGCGGGAGTTTCAGCGGCGGCAGTGGGCCTATAAAAGGCTCCAGAGACCAGGTAAGGCCTCAGAGCGTCGGCGGGAGTTTCAGCGGCGGCAGTGGGCCTATAAAAGGCTCCAGAGACCAGGTAAGGCCTCAGAGCGTCGGCGGGAGTTTCAGCGGCGGCAGTGGGCCTATAAAAGGCTCCAGAGACCAGGTAAGGCCTCAGAGCGTCAGCGGGAGTTTCAGCGGCGGCAGTGGGCCTATAAAAGGCTCCAGAGACCAGGTAAGGCCACAGAGCGTCGGCGGGAGTTTCAGCGGCGGCAGTGGGCCTATAAAAGGCTCCAGAGACCAGGTAAGGCCTCAGAGCGTCGGTGGGAGTTTCAGCGGCGGCAGTGGGCCTATAAAAGGCTCCAGAGACCAGGTAAGGCCTCAGAGCGTCGGTGGGAGTTTCAGCGGCGGCAGTGGGCCTATAAAAGGCTCCAGAGACCAGGTAAGGCGTACCTGTCTCCGAACTCAAAGGGAAAAATAATCGAAGTGTGACGTCACCAAAAAGCAGGTAAGTGATTGGTTGGTGAGTATTTCTCTCTTTTTAAGCTTAAATTCTGTGGTGTTAAATTTCTAGGGTCTCTGTGGTGTAGTGGGGACAGTTGGTAAATAAAGCGCCCTAGAGTATATCTGTAACTGGGGTATAAGAACATAAGAACATAAGAACATAAGAAATAGGAGCAGGAGTAGACCAATCGGCCCCTCGAGCCTGCTCCGCAATTCAATGAGATCATGGCTGATCTGATCCAACCTCAACTCTAAAGAACACAAGAAGTAGGATTGAATACATTTTTAATTTAATTAAAGGAGTAGGTCATGGCAAGTGAGATCAGCCCCGTGTTATGCTCCTCTTGCTCCATGTGGGAATTCAGGGACGCTGCCAGTGTCCCTGGGGACCATGTGTGCGAGAAATGCATCCAGCTGCAGCTACTTGTAGACCGCATTGCGGCGCTCGAGCTGCGGGTGGATGAGTTTTGGAGCATACGCGATGCTGAGAGGGCCGTGGATAGCACGTTTAACGAGTTGGTCACGCCGCAGGGTAGGGCTGCACAGGCAGAAGGGAAATGGGTGACCATCAGGCGGAGCAGCAGAGGCAGGCAGGGAGTACAGGGGAACCCTGCGGTCATGCCCCTTTCAAACAGGTATACCGATTTGGATACTGTTGAGAGGGATGACTCACCAGGGGAGAGCGGCAGCAGCCAACTTCCTGGCACCAGGGTTGCTTCTGCTGCTCAGAAAGGGAGGAAAAAGAGTGGGAGTGCAATAGTGGTAGGGGATTCTATCGTAAGGGGAACAGATAGGCGTTTCTGTGGCCGTAAACATGACTCCAGGATGGTTTGTTGCCTCCCTGGGGCCAGGGTCATGGATGTCACTGAGCGGCTACAGGGCATTCTTAAGGGGGAGGGTGAGCAGGCAGAGGTCGTGGTTCACATTGGGACCAACGACATAGGTAGGAAGGGGGATGAGGTCCTGCATCAAGAATTTAGGGAGCTAGGCAGCAGATTAAAGAGCAGGACCTCAAAGGTTGTAATCTCTGGATTACTCCCAGTGCCACATGCTAGTGAGTATAGGAATAGGAGGATAGAACAGATGAATGCGTGGCTGAAGAGTTGGTGCAGGAGGGAGGGTTTTAGTTTCCTGGATCACTGGGCCTGCTTCTGGGGAAGGTGGGACTTGTACAAGTCGGACGGTTTGCACCTGAACCAGAGCGGGACAAATATCCTTGCGGGGAGGTTTGCTAGCACTGTTGGGGGGGGTTTAAACTAACTTGGCAGGGGGATCGGATACAGAGTGGAGCTACAATAGGGGGTGATGTACAGTCAAATATAGAGAAAAAAACAAGTCAGCTTGGAAGACAGGGCAAACATGTAAGAGCAAGGCTGGAAGGCATCTATTTTAATGCAAGGAGTCTAGCGAATAAGGTGGATGAACTGAAGGTGTTGATAAACACATGGGAGTATGATATTGTTGCTATCACGGAGACATGGTTGAGGGAGGGGCAAGACTGGCAGCTCAATATTCCGGGGTACAGAATCTTCAGGCGAGACAGAGGGGGAGGTATAAGAGGAGGGGGTGTCGCAATATTAATTAAGGAATCAATTACTGCCATAAGGAGGGCTGATATATTAGCAGGTTCCTCCAATGAGGCTATATGGGTGGAGCTTAAAAACAAAAAGGGGGCAAGCACTTTGCTGGGAGCGTACTATAGGCCCCCAAACAGTCAGGGGGAGATAGAGGAACAGATATGTAGGCAAATCTCAGAGAAATGTGCAAATAATAGGGTAATAATAATGGGGGATTTCAACTTCCCCAATATTAACTGGGATAGTCAGAGTGTGAAAGGCTTAGAAGGTTCAAAATTCTTAAAGTGCATCCAGGAGAGCTTTTTGAGCCAGCATGGAGAAAGTCCTACAAGAGAGGGGGCGGTACTGGACCTAATTCTAGGGAATGTGGCCGGCCAAGTGGAAGAAGTGCTAGTAGGTGAGCACTTTGGTGACAGTGACCATAATACGGTGAGATTTAAGGTGGTCATGGAAAAGGACAGGGATGGGCCGGAAATAAAGGTTCTAAATTGGGGGAAGGCCGATTTTAATAGGATAAGGCAGGATGGACTGGGATCAGCTGCTTGTAGGAAAATCCGCATCGGAGCAATGGGATTCTTTCAGAAGGGAGATTGAGATCATACAATGGCAGCATGTTCCCGTAAAGGTCAAGGGTGGTTCCAAAAACCCCAGGGAACCTTGGATGTCAGGGGATATACGAGAATGGATCAGGAAAAAAAGGAGGGCTTTTGGCAGATACGAAATGCTAAAGACGGAGGAAGCACTAGAGGAGTACAAAAAGTGCAGGGGGATACTTAAAAAAGAAATTAGGAGATCAAGGAGGGGCCATGAAATAACACTGGCGAGCAAAATAAAGGAAAATCCTAAGATGTTTTATAAGTATATTAAGGGTAAGAGGATAACTAGGGAAAAAATAGGGCCCATTAGGGACAAAATTGGCAATCTGTGTGTGGAGCCGGAAGATGTAGGTGGGGTTCTAAATGAATTTTTTGCATCTGTTTTCACAATGGAGAAGGACGATGCAGACATAAAATTAGGGCAGGGGGACTGTGATATAATCGAACATTTTAACATCGAGAGGGAGGAGGTATTGGCGGTTTTAGCAGGTCTAAAAATGGATAAATCCCCAGGTCCGGATGAAATGTATCCCAGGCTGCTGTGTGAGGCAAAGGAGGAGATTGCGGGGGCTCTAACACATATATTCAGAACCTCTCTGGCCACAGGGGATGTGCCAGAGGACTGGAGAACCGCTAATGTAGTACCATTATTCAAGAAAGGGAGTGGGGAAAAACCGGGGAACTACAGGCCAGTGAGCCTAACATCAGTGGTAGGAAAATTATTGGAAAAAATTCTGAGGGACAAAATTAGTCTCCACTTGGAGAGGCAAGGATTAATCAGGGTTAGCCAACATGGCTTTGTCAAGGGAAGATCATGTCTGACTAATTTGATTTAATTTTTTGAGGGGGTGACTAGGTGTGTGGATGAGGGTAACGCAGTGGATGTGGTATACATGGATTTCAGTAAGGCCTTCGATAAAGTCCCGCACAGGAGACTGGTCAAGAAGCTAAGAGCCCATGGAATCCAGGGTGCCTTGGCACATTGGATACAAAACTGGCTCAGTGGCAGAAGGCAGAGGGTGATGGTCGAAGGTTGTTTTTGTGACTGGAAGCCTGTGGCCAGTGGGGTACCACAGGGATCGGTGCTGGGTCCCTTGCTGTTTGTGGTCTACATTAACGACTTGGATATGAATGTAAAAGGTATGATCAGTAAGTTCGCGGATGATACAAAAATTGGTAGGGTGGTAAATAGCGAGGAGGGTAGCCTCAGTCTGCAGGACGATATAGATGGGTTGGTCAGATGGGCGGAACAGTGGCAAATGGAATTTAATCCGGAAAAGTGCGAGGTGATGCACTTTGGAGGGACTAACAAGGCAAGGGAATACACAATGAATGGTAAGACCCTAGGCAAGACGAAGGGTCAGAGGGATCTTGGTGTGCAAGTACACAGATCCCTGAAGGCGGTGGAACAGGTGGATAAGGTGGTAAAAAAGGCATATGGGATACTTGCATTCATTAGCCGAGGCACAGAATATAAGAGCAAGGAGGTTATGATGGAGCTGTATAAAACACTGGAAATACTGTGTGCAGTTCTGGTCGCCACACTACAGGAAGGATGTGATTGCTTTGGAGAGGGTGCAGAGGAGATTCACCAGAATGTTACCCGGGCTGGAGTGCTTCAGCTCTGAAGAGAGACTGGGCAGATTGGGTTTGTTTTCCTTGGAAGAGGAGGCTGAGGGGGGACATGATTGAGGTGTACAAAATTATGAGGGGCATAGATAGGATGGATACTAAGGAGCTTTTTCCCTTAGTAGAGGGGTCTATAACAAGGGGGCATAGATTCAAGGTAAAGGGTGGGAGGTTTAGAAGAGATTTGAGAAAGAACTTTTTCACCCAGAGGGTGGTTGGAGTCTGGAACTCACTGCCTGAAAGGGTTGTGGAGGCAGGAACCCTCACAACATTCAAGAAGCATTTGGATGAGCACTTGAAATGCCATAGCATACAAGGCTACGGACCAAATGCTGGAATATGGGATTAGATTAGACAGGGCTTGATGGCCGGCGCGGACACGATGGGCCGAAGGGCCTCTATCCGTGCTGTATAACTCTATGACTCTAAGAGAACTTTGAGTGAGAGTAATGGAATGAGGGTAAGGAATGGAAGGGTTACATCTGTAGAGGGTGACTGAGGGAGTGGCGTGACATTGCCAAATGGCCTCCTTCTGTGGTGTTACTTGCTATGTTTGCATTAGGATAAGGGTGAGTGTCAGTGTGAGTTAGTCAGATGGGGATGTGGGTAGGTACATAGACTGAGAGGGATGGGTGCACCTGGTATGTTGGTGTGAGGAGTGATATGCAGGAGTAGGCTTGGGAAGGCAGAGTGATGGGGATTTGGTGACAGGCACATCAGGATGTAGGTGAGTGTGGCATTGCACTCACCTTTCCTGACCTCATGAGATCATTGAATCTCTTGCGGCACTGAATCCACGTCGTCCTGACAACATCCCTGCTACTGACCTCCTCTGTGATCTGCAGCCATGCTGTTTTGGTTTTTTTTGCTCTCACTGCACCAGAACATCGAGGGAGGCATCGCTAAACCTTGGTGCAGCCCTGTGCCTTTGTCCATCCATGATTGACACTCTTTTCATCTTGGTAATACTTCCCAGACCGCTGCAAATGACCTTCCACACTCCTTCATCAAGCTTCAAATGAGCTGTGTTCAAGGCTGCTTTAAATATCCGCGCTGGAAACGGGTCATCGATGACGTCATCAGACCCGCTCCATTTAATTGGGCCAGGAAACACACGAGTCTTTCAATTGTGGCCATTGAGTTAAAGTCGCTCTGAACAAGGCGTTGCTCAGAACATCGCATTCCCCACCCGCTCAAAACCCAGCTCCAAGGTGAAGATTCCGCCCATTGTGTTTAGCAGAGGGTCGGGCCATTGGCTTCTGACAGTTTAAACTGTTGTTCTCCCTTTACCCACGCTCACAACTCACTCTTGGCTTTCAGTTGCAGTTCTCTTCCCTTCCCTGCCCCCCACCCACACCTCCCCTTCCAGTTCTCTTCCCTTCCCTGCCCCCCACCCACACCTCCCCTTCCAGTTTGTTCAGTCCAACAAAGAGCTTTGCTGAAAACAGGTCTACACCAAAAACATTGGCCCAGAAATTGCGGTGGGGATGACGGCGAACTGGCAGCGTTCATCGTCATTCCGCCTTGAAAGTGACCACAACTTTGGGATTTGGCACAGACGCATGTGGAAATCCTGAAGCTGCGGTCTGTCATTGACCGCTCCTCCACAGGCCGCGCTGTGCGGCCGCACCACACCCCCACCCCCCACTGACCACACCCCCGCACCCCACTGACCACACCCCCGCACCCCACTGACCACACCCCCGCACCCCACCCTCGCCCCCCACTGGCCCCACTGACCACACCCCCACCCCCCACTGACCACACCCTCGCACCCCACTGAACACACCCCCACACCCCACCCCCACTGACCACACCCCCGCACCCCACCCTCGCCCCCACTGGCCCCACTGACCACCCCCCCACCCCCCATTGACCACATCCCCACCCCCACTGACTACTGCCCCGCACCCCACCCCACTGACCCCACCCCCACACCCCCCCACACTGACCCCACACCCAACGACCCACCCCCCACCCCAGACCCCACCCCCGCCCCCCACAGACCCCACCCCCTCACCCCACTGACCCCACCCCACTGACCCCTCCCCCACTGACCCCACCCCACTGACCCCACCCCCACTGACCCCACCCCCACTGACCCCACCCCCACACCCCCCCACACTGACCCCACACCCAACGACCCACCCCCCACCCCAGACCCCACCCCCGCCCCCCACAGACCCCACCCCCTCACCCCACTGACCCCACCCCACTGACCCCTCCCCCACTGACCCCACCCCCACTGACCCACCCCCGCACCCCCCCACACTGACCCCACCCCCACTGACCCCACCCCCGCACCCCACCCCCACTGACACACACCCGCACCCCACTGACCCCACCCCACTGACCCCACCCCCGCACCCCACTGACCCCACCCCCGCACCCCCCCCACACTGACCCCACCCCCACTGACCCACCCCAGCACCCCACCCCCACTGACCCACCCCCGCACGCCGCCCCCGCAGACCCCACAGACCCCACCCCCGCACCCCACTGACCCCACCCCACTGACCCCACCCCCGCACCCCACCCCCACTGACTACACCCCCACACCCCCACTGACCCCACCCCCGCACCCCACTGACCCCACCCCCGCACCCCACTGACCTCACCCCCGCACCCCACTGATCACACCCCCCGCACCTAACTGACCCCACCCCCGCACCCCACTGACCCCACCCCCGCACCCCACTGACCAGCCCCCCCGCACCCCACTGACCAGCCCCCCCGCACCTAACTGACCCCACCCCCCGCCCCCCACTGACCCCACCCCCGCCTCCCACTGACCCCACCCCCGCACCCCACTGACCCCACCACCGCACCCCACCCCCGCACCCCACTGACTACACCCCCGCACCCCACTGACTACACCCCCGCACCCCAACACCTCACCCCCACTGACTACACCCCCGCACCCCCACACAGTCCCGACCCCCGCACCCCCAGACCCCACCCCCGCACCCCCACAGAGCCCACCCCCACAGACCCCACCCCCGCACCCCACTGACTACACCCCCACACCCCCACTGACACCACCCCCGCACCCCCGCCCCCGCCCCCCACTGACCCCACCCCCGCACCCCACTGACTACACCCCCACACCCCCACTGACCCCACCCCCGCACCCCACCCCCGCACCCCACTGACCCCACCCCCGCACCCCACCCCCGCCCCCCACTGACCCCAACCCCACCCCCACTGACCCCACCCCGGCCCCCCCACTGACCGCACCCCACTGACTACACACCCGCACCCACAACCCCACAGACCCCACCCCCGCACCCCACTGACTCCCGCACCCCCACTGACCCCACCCCCACTGACCCCCGCACCCCCACTGACCCTACCCCCACAGACCCCACCCCCGCACCCCACCGACCCCACTTTCTAACCCCCACAGACGCCACCCCCCGCACCCCACCCCCGCCCCCCCCACTGACCCCACCCCGCACCCCACTGACCCCACCCCCGCACCCCACTGACCCCACCCCCGCACCCCACTGACCCCACCCCCGCACCCCCACACAGACCCGACCCCCGCACCCCACTGACCCCACCCCCACACAGACTCGATCACCGCACCTCACTGACCCCACCCACACACCCCACTGGCCGCACACCCGCACCCCAGCCCCGCACCCCACTGACCCCACCCCCGCACCCCACTGACCCCACACCCGCACCCCACCCCCGCCCCCCCCCACTGACCCCACCCCCGCACCCCACTGACCCCACCCCCACACAGACCCGACCCCCACACCCCACTGACCCCACCCCCACCCCCACACAGACCCGATCCCCACACCCCACTGACCCCACCCCCGCACCCCACTGACCGCACCCCAGCCCCGCACCCCACTGACCCCACCCCCACACCCCACTGACCCCACACCCGCACCCACTGACCCCACCCCCACCCCACTGACCCCACACCCGCACCCAGCCCCGCACCCCACTGACCCCACCCCCGCACAGACCCAACCCCCGCACCCCACTGACCCCACCCCCGCACCCCACTGACCCCACCCCCCACTGACCCACCCCCGCACCCCACTGACCCCACCCGCGCAACACACTGACCCCATCCCCCGCCACCCCACTGACCCCACCCCCCACCCCACTGACACCACCTTCAATCACCTCTCCTCTCGCCCCCTTCGATCCCCTCTCCTCTCTCCCCCTTCGATCCCCTCTCCTCTCTTCCCCCTTCGATCCCCTCTCCTCTCTCCCCCTTCGATCTCCTCTCCTCTCTCCCCCTTCGATCCCCTTCCTCTCTCCCCCTTCGATCCTCTCTCCTCTCTCCCCCTTCGATGCCCTCTCCTCTCTCCCCCTTCGCTCTCCTCTCCTCTCTCCCCCTCCGATCCCTCTCCTCTCCCCCTTCAATCTCCTCTCCTCTCTCCCCTTCAAGCCCCTCTCCTCTCTCCCCTTCATCCTCTCTCCCTCTCTCACTTCCTCTCGCCCTTCGATCCCCTCTCCTCTCCTCCCCCTTCGATCCCCTCTCCTCTCTCCCCCTTCGATCCCCTCTCCTCTCTCCCCCTTCGATCTCCTCTCCTCTCTCCCCCTTCGATCTCCTCTCCTCTCTCCCCCTTCGATCCTCTCCTCTCTCCCCCTTCGATCTCCTCTCCTCTCTCCCCCTTCGATCCCTTCTCCTCTCTCCCCCTTCGCTCTCCTCTCCTCTCTCCCCCTTCGATCTCCTCTCCACTCTCCCCCTTCGATCCCTCTCCTCTCTCCCCCTTCGATCCCTCTCCTCTCTCCCCCTTCGATCCCTCTCCTCTCTCCCCCTTCGATCTCCTCTCCTCCCCTTCGATCTCCTCTCCTCTCTCCCCCTTCGATCTCCTCTCATCTCTCCACCTTCGATCTCCTCTCCTCTCTCCCCCTTCGATCTCCTCTCTCCCCCTTCGATCTCCTCTCCTCTCTCCCCCTTCGATCTCCTCTCCTCTCTCCCCCTTCGATCTCCTCTCCTCTCTCCCCCTTCGATCTCCTCTCCTCTCTCCCCCTTCGATCTCCTCTCCTCTCTCCCCCTTCGATCTCCTCTCCTCTCTCCCCCTTCGATCTCCTCTCTTCTCTCCCCCTTCGATCCCCTCTCCCCTCTCCCCCTTCGATCCCCTCTCCCCTCTCCTCTCTCCCCCTTCGATCCCCTCTCCCCTTGCGATCCCCTCTCCTCTCTTCCCCCTTCGATCCCCTCTCCTCTCTCCTCTCTCCCCCTTCGATCCCCTCTCCTCTCTCCCCCTTCGATCTCCTCTCCTGTCTCCCCCTTCGATCTCCTCTCCTCTCTCCCCCTTCGATCCCCTCTCCTCTCTCCCCCTTCGATCTCCTCTCCTCTCTCCCCTTTGGTCTCCTCTCCTCTCTCTCCCTTCAATCCCCTCTCCTCTCTCTCCCTTCAATCCCCTCTCCTCTCTCCCCCTTCAATCCCCTCTCCCCTCTCCCCCTTCGATCCCCCCTCCTCTCTCTCCCTTCAATCCCCTCTCCTCTCTCTCCCTTCAATCCCCTCTCCTCTCTCCCCCTTCGATCCCCTCTCCTCTCCCCCTTCGATCCCCTCTCCTCTCTCCCCCTTCAATCCCCTTTCCTCTCCCCCTTCGATCCCCTCTCCTCACGATCGAGTGTGCACGTGTGACCGGATCGAGTGTGCACGTGTGACCGGATCGACTGTGCACGTGTGACCGGATCGAGTGTGCACGTGTGACCGGATCGAGTGTGCATGCTTGGTATCAAACGGGCACGCATGCGCAGAGAGTCAAAAATGTGTTGCAAATAATTACTCCGTTTATAAAAGTTTATCATAACTTCCTTACTTATGTCTCTATTTCTGAAGCCAAGGATCCTGTGTGCTTTAACAGCCTTCTCAACTTGTCCTGCCACCTCCAAGGATTTGTGTAGACACACCCCCAGCTCGCTGTTCCTGCACCCCCTTTACAATTGTACCTTTCGTTTATATCGCCTCTCCTCATTCTTGCTTCCAAAATGTATCACTTCACACTTCTCTGCGTTAAATTTAATCTGCCGATGTCTCCCCATTTCACCAGTCTGTCTGTCCTCCTGAAGTCTGCGACTATCCTGCTCACAGTTTACTACAATTTCGAGTTTTGATTCATCTGCAATCTTTGAAATTGTGCCCTTTATACCGAATTCCAGGTCATTAATACAGATCAAAAAGAGCAGTGGTCCTAATACCAACCCCTGCGGGCATCACTGTATACTTCCCTCCAGTCTAAAAAACAACCCTTCACACTACTCTTGCTTTCTGTGGCTTAGCCATTTTCATATCTACAATGTCACTGCCCCTTTAATCCCATGGGTTTCAATTTTGCTAACAAGTCTATTATGTGGTACTTTATCAAACGCTTTTTGAAAGTCCAGAATACAACATCAACCTCACTGCGTTCGCAACAATCTTCAGCCAGAAGTGCCGAGGGGATAATACAATCTGGCCAATTACCGCCCCATCAGTCTCCTCTCAATCATCAGCAAAGTGATGGACGGTGTCGTCAACACCCCACTGACCCCACCCCCCACTGACCCCCCCACTGACCCCACCCCGCACATAAAAGCAAGGTTATCCACTTTGGTGGCAAAAACAGGAAGCCTGATTATTATCTGAACGGCAATAGATTGGGAAAAGGGGTAGTGCAACGAGACCTGGGTGTCCTTGTGCACCAGTCGCTGAAGGTAAGCATGCAGGTGCAACAGGCGGTTAAGAAGGCAAATGGTATGTTGGCCTGCATAGCGAGAGGATTCGAGTACAGGAGCAAGGATGTCTTGCTGCAGTTGTACAGGGCCTTGGTGAGACCACACCTTGAGTATTGTGTGCAGTTTTGGTCGCCTTATCTGAGGAAGGATGTTCTTGCCATGGAGGGAGTGCAGCGAAGATTTACCAGACTGATACTTGGGATGGCAGGAATGACGTATGAAGAGAGATTGGGTCGATTAGGCTTATATTCGCTAGAATTTAGAAGAATGAGAGGGGATGTCATTGAAACTTATAAAATTCTAACAGGACTAGACAGACTAGATGTGGGAAGGATGCTCCCGATGGCGGCGGATTCCAGAACCAGAGGTCACAGTCTAAGGATAAGGGGTAAGCCATTTAGGACTGAGATGAGGAGGAATTTCTTCACCCAAAGAGTGGTGAACCTGTGGAATTCTTTACCACAGAAGGCAGTTGAGGCCAATTCATTAAATATATTCAAGAAGGAGATAAATATATTTCTTAAGGCTAAAGGGATCAAGGGATATGGGGAGAAAGCAGGGACAGGGTACTGAATTTGGATGATCAGCCATGATCTCATTAAATGGCGGAGCAGGCTCGAGGGGCCGAATGGCCTACTCCTGCTCCTATCTTCTATGCTTCTATGCACCCCCACTGACCCCACCCCCACCGACCCCACCCCTGCACTGACCCCACTTCCACCACCCCACCCCCCGCACCCCTGATCCCCCTGCTTCACTGCTGACCCCAAATTCCGGGCCAGTGACCTTTTTCATCGATGTTGACAGACCTGATGTGCATTACCAGCATTTCCAGATTTTCAGCATTTGCTGTTTTTTACTTGATAAGAGTGAACCTACTGGTTACGGTCACTGACCGAATGAAGATAATAAACAACGGAGTTCAACAATGACATCTAAAAATGTTGATGGTAGGCAATGAATGCAACCATGAAAATGTGAATCATTGGCTCAGGTAAAGAACTAAAGAGTTACTGAAACGCAGCAGACATTGTAACCTGTAATTTATTATCAGGACAACAACAAGAGTTCACATATCAATAAATCTTACTTTGACACCACAAGGTCACTTAGCCACAGGAATATAAACATTTTGTACAGAGCAGGGAAGGTTAAGAGGCGATTTGATAGAGGTGTTCAAAATCATGAAGGGTTTTGATGGAGTAAATAAGGAGAAACTGTTTCTACTAACAGGAGGGCTGGAAACCAGAGGATCAGATTTAAGGTGATTGGCAAAAGAACCAGAGGGGAGATGAGGAAAAAATGATTTACGCAGCCAGTTGATCTGGACTGCACTGGCTGAAGGGGCGGTGGAGGCAGATTCAATAATAACTTTCAAAAGAGAATTGGATAAATACTTGAAGGGGAAAGATTTGCAGGGCTATGTGGAAAGAGCAGGGAGTGGGACTAATTGGAGAGCTCTTTCAAAGAGCCAGCACAGGCACGATGGGCCGAATGGCCTCCCTCTGTCCTGTATGATTCTATGATTAAAACCTGTCAAAAAGGAAGAAAAGAGAAGCCAAACACAAACTAAAAGCCTTTCAATATAAGTAACAACATGTTTCTGTAACCTTATATCGATTATTACAGAGGCCATATTTAGCCTATTGTGTTCAATTTTGGGCATGGTACCTTCAAAGGACATTGAAGCATTGTGGAGAAAGACAGACTTGCATTTCTACAGCGTCGTTCAGGACGTCCCAAAGTACTTTACAGCTAATGAAGTAGTTTTGAAGTGGAGTCACTGTTGTAATGTAGGAAACGTGGCAGGCAATTTGTGCACAGCAAGATCCCACAAACAGCAATGTGATAATGACCAGATCATCGGTTTTAGGTGTTGCTTGAGGGATAAACATTGGCCATGACACCAGGGGTAACTCACCTGCTCTTCTTCGATATATTGCCATGAGATCTTTTACATCCACTTGAGAGAGCAGACGAGGCCTCGGTTTAACGTCTCAGCTGAAAGACGGCACCTCCGACAGTGCAGCACTCCCTCAGCACTGCACTGGAGTGTCAGCCTAGATCTTTTTTGGGAGGACTAACAAGGCAAGGGAATACACAATGAATGGTAGGACCCTAGGAAGGACAGAGGATCAGAGGGACCTTGGTGTGCAAGTACATAGATCTCTGAAGGCAGCAGGCCAGGTAGATAAGGTGGTTAAAAAGGCATATGGGATACTTGCCTTCATCAGCCGAGGCATAGAATATAAGAGCAGGGAGGTTATGATGGAGCTGTACAAAACGCTAGTTAGGCCACAGCTGGAATACTGTGTGCAGTTCTGGTCGTCACACTATAGGAAGGATGTGATTGCATTGGAGAGAGTGCAGAGGAGATTCACCAGGATGTTACCTGGGCTGGAGCGCTTCATCTATGAAGAGAGACTGGACAGGCTGGGGTTGTTTTCCTTAGAGCAGAGAAGGCTGAGGGGAGACCTGATTGAGGTGTACAAAATTATGAGGGGCATAGATAGGGTAGATAGAAAGGAACTTTTCCCCTTAGTAGAGGAGTCAGTAACCAGGGGGCATAGTTTCAAGGTAAGGGGCAGGAGGTTTAGAGGGGATTTGAGGAAAAACTTTTTCACCCAGAGGGTGGTTGGAATCTGGAACTCACTGCCTGAAAGGGTGGTAGAGGCAGGAACCCTCACAACATTCAAGAAGCATTTAGATGAGCACTTGAAACATCATAGCATACAAGGCTACGGACCAAGTGCTGGCAAATGGGATTAGAATAGACAGGGCTTGATGGCCGGCGCGGACACGATGGGCCGAAGGGCCTCTTTCTGTGTTGTAAAAGTCTAGGCCCGAGGAGGCGGAATTGCAGGTGTGAGGTGGTAAAATCGCAAAACATGGCGGGCGGGCCCGATCCCGCCTCCATCCCGCCTCCGAGCAATTTTCCCAAATGCGTGTTTTCTGACCCCGTTTCCATCCCGCCTCCAAGAGGCGGGATAGGCCCTTAAGAACCAGTTAATTGCCTCTATAATCCCATTTTGAGAGGCCTTTCTGATTTTACCACGTCCTGCACGTCTCCTCTGAAACACGCCAGTTAATTCTGGCGGTCTCACAAGTGGACTGCTTACTAACAGCTGCAGCGCCACCATTAAAAAGGAGTTTTCAGCAATCATCATTTGCAGGTGGCAGAACTTTGTTGTCTCAGGTCTGGGGGAACTTTTAGCAGGCATACCCATTGTTGGGGAAGTTGAGCCTGACACCCATCTCCAGTGTGACCTCCTGGGAAACCCCTCTCGCCACCTTGACTGAGCGCTTCCTCAACTGAGGTATATACCAGAAGCATGGGAACCATTTATTTCCTTTCCTCCTGGACATCAGATTCGGACGAAGACCAGCCATGGCAGCAACAGATCCATGAACAACAGCAGCAGCAACAACAGGAGCGCCAAGCTGCTGCTCACCCACCTGAAGCTGCACAGGCCAGAAGGCGCCAGCGCGCGACCACATTGCTGCCCGGGATGCAAGGGACGCACTCATCTTGGCCAGATTTGCTTAGCCTGCACAAACAAACACTTTTGCCGCGCACCTTATCAGACCATCGACAATGGCCAAGAACCTACGGATTCCTATCACTCTGACCACCATACTGACAATTGCAAGTCATCCTAAGCCCTCAGTGTGGAAGTCCCATTAGCGAAATGACACACGCCACAACTGCAACAGTTTGCCATCAGAATTTTTTATGACAATAAGCAACTGATGGCTTTTCAAAATTAAACACATTACACCCAAGTAACTACCCTCGTGACTACTTGTGCATTATCTTCCTCTTACACGTGCTCCTACGTGGTGCTTCCCCTGTGGCTTCAGCAGATGTGGAGGCCCCTTGCTCACTTTCTTGCTGCTCCTGTCTCGACACCTTTGGCGGGCGTCCTCTGGGTTGTGAGCCTGTGAGGGCTCGGCACCAGTCTGCTGCTCCTGTGGCTGTGCAGGGGTTGAGACACCCATCTCAGTTGGGTGGGGACTCTGGTGGGGCTCTGACCGAGGGCTCTGCAGTGGCATGGTCATGTGAGCGCTTGGAGAGGAGCCCCCACTTCCTTGTTCTCTGCCACCAACATCCCTTCATGGGTCAGTCCCACTTCAGAGCTAGCAAGTGGTTGGACAGCACCTTGCTATACTTCAGGGGGGCCATGAGGACCCGTTTCTGTACTGGAAGTCCTACTCCAGAGGACTTGCATGAAGGTCTGGTTTGTTTGCTCAATAGCTGACCATCGCTCCTCAAGAGATGTCAGTCTATTCTGAACAATGACCATGTTTTCCATACCCTGGCGACTAAGCTCCTCCATGGACGTAGCCATCCTCTCCTCTACCGTAGCCAGCCTTACCACGGAGGTAGTCATCCTTTCCAAGGAGGTTGCCATCATTTCCGTGGTGATGCATTCATGCGCCAACGCCTCCACAAAGGCTCTGCTCATGTTAGCGATGGACTCCTCCATTCGCTCCACACTCGCAGCAACCCTGGAGACAAAACCTGCCAGAGACTCCTGCACCTCTTCCTGGAGTTCCAGCACCGCTCTCCTTCTGGATGGACCCGGAGGCACAGGGTTGACATGCAGCGGAGCCGAGCTGGGAGCGTCCTCTCCACTGCGACGAGGACTCTCCACTGCTGTCCCTGTCTCCACCATCTGCTGATGCTCACTTGTGAGCTGTGATACACCAGGTGACAACTCTACTCTATATTCCGAAGGTCCCACCAAGGTGTGAGTGTCTGCGCTGGTGCAGGGTGCACTTAATTCTGCTGAGGCTGCGCCCTCAGAGGTTGCAGCTTCCTCTGAGGAGTCTGGAAGCTCAGGCTCTTCCTCCTGGACAGTGGGGACGGGGGCTTTCGATGGTCCTGTGGGGGAGTAAAGGAAAGAGTTGGAGATGTGAGGTAAAGGTTGCATGCACATTGAATTGTGCAGATGATCATAAGTCAATCTGTTAGAGCATCAGAATCATTATCAGTCACTCATGCAATGTCAATGTGAGAGATGCCAAACTATTCTGTCACCAGCTTGCTGTGATGCGCCCGCCTGTCCGTCCCCCACTTGGGAATCGTCCTTGACACCGGCAATTTCCAGGGCCTGCCTCCTCCCAGACGGTGAGCTGGGCTACTGAGGGTGGCCCTCCTCCTGTCCTCGCTCTTTCCCTCTTATTGTGGGCTCTCTTTTCCTGCAATGAGGGACACAAGCGGAGTTTGAGTGAGAATGAAGGAGTGAGTGTAGCAAATCCATAGCATAGATGCTTAGGAGACAAAGGGCCCTCCCTGTGTGTTGTAAGTTGTTGTCATTGCGTCACAGTGATAGGGCGTGTGAGGGCTGCATGGTCGAATAGTTAAGTGAATGTGACCATAGAGAGAGAGGGAATGGGTAAGGGTGCAGGGATGTCAGTGTCAAGTGGGATGTGGAGGAAAAGGTTGGCAAAGCAGAGTGCTGGTGAGGAGAGGCGATGGGGATCAGATTGAGGGTGATGAGAAAGTCATACTCACTTTTCCTGTGCAGAGAGGTCATGAAACCTCTTCCTGCACTGCAGCCAGGTTCTGCGGCACATAGAGATGGCATTGACCTCCTGGGCCACTTGCAGCCACACAGCTTCAGTCTGTTGTGGTGGCTTTTTTCTCCCTGAGGAAGGGAAGAGCACCTCCTTATTAGATCTTGCTCCCTGCACCAGAGCTTGGAGGGAGGGCTCATCAAAGCGAGGTGCACACTTTTGCTTGCTGGTGGACATGGTCGGTAAATGAAGTCCTTCATACAATTTCCAAAGTGTTTCCAGTCTCCAGAAGAAGCAAGGCTGCTTGCAGGCCTTAAATCCAGCAGCACTGATGACGTCATCGGAGGCGACTTTCTGTATGAAAAGATTCATTGGGCCAGTGGTTCCCACACACTGGAAATCAATTGCCCAATTAGGGGAAAATCGCAATTTTTCAACACTTCACTTCGGAGTCGGGGTCCTGACACGATTTCCACCTGACACGCCCCAGCCCGACCACACTGGCAAAATCCAGCCCATTGACTCTATCTTTGTGCTCAAGTCTCTGAGTGGGACTTGAGCCCACGACCTTCTGACTCAGAGGTGAGAGTGCGACCCACTGAGCCCCGGCTGAGAGATTAGAGGCAAACAGTAAAAGGGGATTCCACGCCTCAACCAGTAAAAGTGAATCCAGAATTGGAGTTGCTTTAATTGAAGAAAAGAAGATTGAGATCCAAACATGATCCAGGTTTCAAGTCGCTAAGAGTAATGGATAATGCAGATGAAAGCAGGTTATTTAATTTGGATTATGCCTGCAGATCTAGTTGACATGGAAGGTGTGTTTATATTCATGCCCTCGCACATCCGTTCCGGCCATCTGTGTGCCAGTTAAATGTTTGATATTATAGAGCTGATGGGACAGCCAGCTCTTGGCCAACATTTGTTTTTTTTATGCAAACATTATTAAAAAGGTTTAAGAATTTTTATTTCTGCTCCGGAACATATTTTAAAACTGGACTATAAGATTCCGGTTTCTGACCAGCTGCTAAAAGGTGTTTGTAAAACAAATATCTTGGGCCGGATATTCCGATCCCTACGGGTGGGGACGCGCTGTGTACTCACCTGTAGGGACATTGGAAATGCCAGTTTTAGGCATGCACGGCGCATGCGCTGGAAACCGGCATTTCCGATCTGTCAAGAAAGCTCTTGACCGTTGCTCGGGCTGTCCTGGAGAAGGGCCTCTGCGGGTGGAGAGTTCCGCTTTTTGGAGACCCTCCGCCCGCAGAAAACCCTTACAATTCTTGCGCCTGGTACCAGGATAAGAGTTGCAAAAAGTAAAAAAAAAAACAATTTTCCACTGATTTATCATTTAAAAATACTTTTTAAAAAAGTTTATATTTAGCCCCATAAAAAACGTTAATTATTTTTTTCAAAAATTTAAAGTTTTGTTTAAAATAGTTAATTTATTGGACTTTCAAGTCATTTTAAAAATGTGATGTTTTTTAAATTTATTTAAAGTTTTACTATGTTTTGGGGATGATCTCTTCATATATTTGACCGGTCTTCCTGTCAAATGTATGAAGGGAGATTCCCTTCTGTGATTGGCTCCCCATGGCCCACGTGATCCCAGGGACGTTGCGAACTATCTGCGCCTCTGGGATACGTGGGCCCTGCACACCGGCAGTTTGGAGAGACCCAGCATCGGAATTGTGCGCGTCCCGGGAGCCCTCAGGTAAGGGCGCAGATTTTTCCAGATCGCAGTCCTCCGCCCACGGGAGGCCTGCGATCGGAATATCTGGGCCCTTATCTCTACGTGTGTGGAGGGTTAAAGACTTTACAGGCATCTGTGGCATCCATTTCACACACCAGAAAGTCACTTTGCAAATTTATCCAAGCTTTCACGCAAGGACATTCGCGGGTTGCCAAGCCTTCAGGATTGACCTGGAGTCTCCAAGGATTAAAGATTAATCTCCAGGACACTGCTGCCAGCAACCCAGGAGAAAAACCAGAGGGGCCTGAAACAATTGTGGCTCTTTCATTTTCTTTCAACACTTTTGTTTATTGGTTGTTAAAAATATTGGCGATGGGAAAAGGCTGTTTGGCTGAGAGTCAAGAATCATCCAATCAGGTAATGAAGAGTCTGTTCAGCAATTGGCGCAGAGAGGCGGAGCACCGCGAGGATGGACGTGTCGGGCAACCAATGGCAGGAGTGTGGGGGCGGGGCGATCGGAGGAGGGAGGTCATGTGATGAAACCTCCAGCAATACGTCCAATCAGAGTTCAGAACCTTACCATTCACACGCAAGACTGAACTTTTTTCCGAAACAGCCAAATGACTACATGCGACTGTGTATTAAACAACGGGGCATGTGGGTGGGGCTGATTTATTCTTAGTGCTAGGTGCAGTGAGATGGTAACTATGTTTATACAGGAGAGGGTAATGACTTCACTACACCTCACGCACATGCTTCACTCAAAATTGGCAAATATACTATTAATACCTTGGAGCCCCCCTCCGGCAATTTACTGTCAAACACCCTCCTCCTCAGCCCAAACCCCACTAACTGTCCAGTTTAGAGTTGCACAGATACTTTCTGCGGCACGTTTAACGGGCAATCAGCAAATCCAGCAAGTTCTTAAAAATAACGGGGAGGCGAAGCTACTGGGGGCGGCAGCGTAAATCACCCGGCAGGTTCTGGAGATTCACAACTCACACCATATCTCTTAATACCTTGAACTCGCTGGCTGCTTTGCGCATTAATGACGGGGACGAAAAATTGTTAATTATTCCAGCAAGATTCAGCCCAACAGACAACTGCAAAAAGACACACATTTCTTGACGTGATTAAGAAAGTCGTGAAAAGGAAAATCAGGTAAACCATGGACGAGGTGTTTATTATCAGCGACGCACAGCGCACACATTCCCGTACTTTGGGAATGAAGTAAAACCCACACCAGACACCAGCTCCAGCTCACCGACATTTGGTGGAACTTGAAACATAAATTTTTGTATCAGAACTGTAAAGAACAGGAACAGTTGCATCTTGGCCAGGGTCTCGCCAGCACAGGCCCTCCGACCTGCAAAAACATAGTTGCAAAAAGTGGCAAAGCTGCTCTTCAAAATCAACATTCAGAATTTTTTTAAATACCATTTTTTTTTAAATAACAAATATGACCTTGCAGTTTTATATGGCATTTCCAAAACAAACACATCTTGAGGCTTAACGGCCATTTTTCACATCTGGTCAAATGGAAAATCAATTCCTTGATGGCTCAAGGTGTCAGCCGTGGCTCAGTGGGTCAAACTCACCAGGTAGGAGGGGCTAGGAGTGAGCAGGTGCTGCTGGGTGCTTGATTACTGCAGGGAGTTGGAGTGAGTTTATAAAAAGTTGGTGGTGGTTTTTTTTTCAGGTTTTAGGACCTTTTTGGTCCTTAAACAGCAGCCAGCCGGATTGCCGGGCCCCTCAGAGGACAATGTTCCCAGGATGAATTTAATCAGGGGAGAAAATGTTGGGGGAAGGGAGAAAAAAAGGCCCAAAGGCAGGACCCCAGGAGGTTTGGAAAAGAAAACACGGTGGTGGTTCAGTGCGAGGATAAGGAGATACGAGCTTGGGATATTATCCAGGCGGTACATGAGGACTGTGGCGAGGGAAACTGCTTTGCCTGCTGACCAAAGCCGAATGTTGGGTTCGAGGTGACGGTCAGTGGCCGAGAGGAGGAGGAAAGACTTTTACTGAGTTTGAAGGTTGAAGATAAGTTCTTGGAGGTATCTCTGCTATATTCTGAAGAGGTGGTGATCTCATTCTTAAACCTGCCGGTTTATATTGAGGACGATGTGTTAATCAAAAAGTTGGAGTCGTGGGACATTAAAATCTGCTCGGCAATAAAGGAGATACTATCCAGGAACACGGGTAGCAGATGGAACCCGTTATGTAAAGGTGCGGTTCCCAGAGGGGGTGAAGTCATTGCCGTATAGCATGAAATTCGAGACAATGGAAGGAGTTCAGTACTTCTGGGTACTGCATGATAACCAGGTGAAGGTTTGTTATTATTGTCTTGGACACGACCATCTTGTAAGAAGTTGTCCAGACTTGTACTGTTATAATTGTGGCGAGTCTGGACACATTACTTGGAGCTGCAAGGCGGAGAGCTGTGGGGCGTGTCACAAAGGCCCACCCACTGTGAGTGTGAGACAGAAGGAAGGCCCTTGAGTGATGAGGAGATGGGAGAAGGAGAAGGAGCAGGAGGTGTGAGTGGAGCGGCTGGAGGAGCGGAGCAGGCAGAGGACACAGCTGGTGAATGGAAGGAGAAAAGAGGCAGAAAATTGCGCAGCAGAGAACAGGATGGAGATGGTGGAAAATACACCAAGTACGGTGGAAAAGGACAAAGACAGCAGCGGGCTGCACGGGTCGAGGGCGGAGTCGAGCCATAATACAGTTCAGCACTCCCTAAAGAATCTGGTGTCTGCGGGGGGAGAGGAGGCGGGAGCGGGGTGCGGGGTAAGTGTAAGTACTCCAAAGAAAGACGGGGAGTCGGACATCTCGGGGAGCAGGAGGGGGCAAGACAAGGAGAGGGTGCAAGAGGCAGGAGCCTTAAAGGGGCAGCAGGACAGGAGGGGGGAGACAAAGACACCAGAAGGGAGCAAGATAGGTACAGATGCGCCATTGTCCCAAAGAGAGAAGAAACGGGGAGCAAGGGTCAGCGGTGGAGATGAGGCCGAAGGGAGTGGCACTGTTGGAGAAACCGTGATAGCAGGAAGACTCTCTAAGGGAGATTATGTATCTGACGGGGTGCAGGGACGGGAGGTTACAGAAGAGCTCAAGAGTGAGGAGTCAGAGGGGAACAGAGACATGGAACTGGGGGGTGGGGCGGCATCGTGTGGAAAGGGAAAGGTTAGTGAGGGGCAGAAGGAGGGAGAAGCTGAGGGGGGCGGCGAGAGAGGGGGGGGGCGGCGAGAGAGGGGGGGGCGGCGAGAGAGGGGGGGGGGCGGCGAGAGAGGGGGGGGGCGGCGAGAGAGGGGGGGGGGCGGCGAGAGAGGGGGGGGGCGGCGAGAGAGGGGGGGGGGGCGGCGAGAGAGGGGGGGGGCGGCGAGAGAGGGGGGGGGGCGGCGAGAGAGGGGGGGGGCGGCGAGAGAGAGGGGGGCGGCGAGAGAGAGGGGGGCGGCGAGAGAGAGGGGGGGCGGCGAGAGAGAGGGGGGGCGGCGAGAGAGAGGGGGGGCGGCGAGAGAGGGGCGGCGAGAGGAGCGGGCTCAGCAGTGTAAAGAGCACAAGACAAAGCCTTCAAACAGAAAAATCAAGGCGTGACATCACAGGGCAGCAAGGACCTGAGCGAGAGCGGAGGCAGGGGACCCGAGCGAGAGCGAGAGCGGAGGCAGGGGACCCGAGCGAGAGCGAGAGCGAGAGCGGAGGCAGCGGACCCGAGCGAGAGCGAGAGCGGAGGCAGCGGACCTGAGCGAGAGCGAGAGCGGAGGCAGGGGACCCGAGCGAGAGTGAGAGCGGAGGCAGGGGACCCGAGCGAGAGCGAGAGCAGAGGCAGGGGACCCGAGCGAGAGCGAGAGCGAGAGCGGAGGCAGCATAACCGAGCGAGAGCGAGAGCGGAGGCAGGGGAACCGAGCGAGAGCGGAGGCAGGGGACCCGAGCGAGAGCGAGAGCGGAGGCAGCGGACCCGAGCGAGAGCGAGAGCGGAGGCAGGGGACCCGAGCGAGAGATAGAGCGGAGGCAGGGGACCCGAGCGGGAGCGAGAGCGAGAGCGGAGGCAGCGGAACCGAGCGAGAGCGAGAGCGGAGGCAGCGGACCCGAGTGGGAGCGAGAGCGGAGGCAGGGGACCCGAGCGAGAGCGAGAGCGGAGGCAGGGGACCCGGCGGACCCGAGCGGGAGCGAGAGCGAGAGCGGAGGCAGCGGACCCGAGTGGGAGCGAGAGCGGAGGCAGGGGACCCGAGCGGGAGCGAGAGCGAGAGCGGAGGCAGGGGACCCGAGCGGGAGCTAGAGCGAGAGCGGAGGCAGGGGACCCGAGCGGGAGCGAGAGCGGAGGCAGCGGACCCGAGCGGGAGCGGGAGCGAGAGCGGAGGCAGGGGACCCGAGCGGGAGCGAGAGCGGACCCGAGCGGGAGCGAGAGCGAGAGCGGAGGCAGGGGACCCGAGCGGGAGCGGGAGCGGGAGCGGAGGCAGGGGACCCGAGCGGGAGCGAGATCGAGAGCGAGAGCGAGAGCGGAGGCAGGGGACCCGAGCGGGAGCGAGAGCGAGAGCGGAGGCAGGGGACCCGAGCGGGAGCGAGAGCGAGAGCGGAGGCAGGGGACCCGAGCGAGAGCGAGATCGAGAGCGGAGGCAGGGGATCCGAGCGGGAGCGAGAGCGGAGGCAGGGGACCCGAGCGAGAGCGAGATCGAGAGCGGAGGCAGGGGATCCGAGCGGGAGCGGGAGCGAGAGCGGAGGCAGGGGACCTGAGCGAGAGCGAGAGCGGAGGCAGGGGACCCGAGCGAGAGCGGGAGCGAGAGCGAGAGCGGAGGCAGGGGACCCGAGCGAGAGCGAGAGCGGGAGCGAGAGCGAGAGCGGAGGCAGGGGACCCGAGCGGGAGCGAGAGCGGAGGCAGGGGACCCGAGCGGGAGCGGGAGCGAGAGCGGAGGCAGGGGACCCGAGCGGGAGCGGGAGCGAGAGCGGAGGCAGGGGACCCGAGCGGGAGCGAGATCGAGAGCGAGAGCGGAGGCAGGGGACCCGAGCGGGAGCGAGATCGAGAGCAAGAGCGAGAGCGGAGGCAGAATTGGAAAGAGTGACGTCAGAATTAAAAAGTGATGTCAGCACAAGGGAAGGAGCTGATTGGTGAGTATTGGGTGAGTATTTGTGGTAAGTTTTTTTTTGTTCTGTTTTAAGTATATTTTTGCTAAGTAGTTCATAGCCAATCCAATAGAGGGAAATGCTTATTGGTGGGTAGATGTTGAGTGTTAAGTTTATTTCTGCTAAATTCCCTCCATAGTCTGGTAAATGGAGGCATGGCAGGGCAGCTCAGTCCCGTGATTTGCACATCCTGTGCCATGTGGGAAATCCTGGACACTCCTTGCGGCCTGAACGACCACGTGTGCAGGAAGTCTCGCCAACTGCAGCAACTGGAGCTCCGGGTTTCAGAGCCTGAGCGGCAGCTGGAGTCACTACAGTGCATCCGCGAGGTGGAGAAATACTTGGAAAGCACGTTTCTAGAAGTGGTCACCCCGCAGCCTCAGAATGTGCAGGCAGAGAGGGAATGAGTGACCGCCAGACAAAGAAGGAGGACCAGGCAGGAATCCCCAGAGTGCATCTCGCTCACTAACCGGTTCACGGTTCTGGAAACTGGTGGGGGTGATGGCTTCTCTGGGGAGAGCAGCCAGAGCCAAGGCACCACGGGTGGCTCAGCTGCACAGGGGGGGAGGAAGAAGAGTGGAAGAGCAATAGTGATAGGGGATTCATTGGTTAGGGGAGCAGACAGGCGTTTCTGTGGATGCAGGCGTGGCTCCAGGATGGTATGTTGCATCCCTGGTGTCAGGGTCAAGGGTGTCACTGAGCGGCTGCAGGACACTCTGAGGGGGGAGGGTGAACAGCCAGAGGTCGTTGTCCATGTCGGTACCAATGACATAGGTAGAAAGAGGGATGAGGTCCTGCAGGCAGAGTTTAGGGAACTAAGAAAGAGATTAAAAAGCAGGACCTCAAAGATAGTAATTTCCGGATTACTCCCGGTGCCACGTTCTAGTAAGTACAGGAATAGGAGGATAGAACAGATGAATGCATGGCTGGAGAGATGGTGCAGGAGGGATGGCTTCAGATTCCTGAGGCATTGGGACCGTTGCTGGGGAAGGTGGGACCTGTACAAGCCGGATGGGTTACACCTCAACAGAGCCAGGACCAATATTCTCGCGGGGAGGTTTGCTCGTGCTGTTGGGGAGGGTTTAAATTAGCTTTGCAGGAGGATGGGCACCAGCATACAGAGTAGAAAAGAGGAATAAGGTGCATAAAAGAGTGTGTGTGTTGGATAGTACTAGAGAAGAAAGTAGTACTAGAGGCGGAAGTATTACCATATTAGATAGGAGCAGACTAGGAAAGACTATGAAAAATTCAAAAATGGGTTTAGAATGCATTTACGTAAACGCACAAAGTGTGGTGAATAAGGTTGGTGAGCTACAAGCACAATTAGCCGTGTGGCAATATGATGTTGTGGCAATAACGGAAACGTGGCTTAAAAACGATGAGGACTGGGCACTTAATATTCAAGGATACAAGGTGTTCAGAAAAGATAGGGAAGGAAAAAGGGAGGTGGGGTGGCAGTGCTGATTAAGGAAGACATTGTAGTGTTGGAAAGGAAGGATGTTCTTGAGGGGACAAGGACAGAATCCATTTGGTTAGAGTTGAGGAGCGAAAAGGGTATGATCATGCTGTTGGGGGTATTCTTTAGGCCTCCAAATAGTGAGAGGGAGGTAGAGGAGCAAATCTGCAGGGAAATCGCAGAGATATGCAAGAGCTATAGAGTGGTGATATTGGGGGACTTTAATTACCCAAATATCGATTGGGATAATGCTAGGGTAAAGGGAAAGGAGGGGGAGGAATTTCTGAAATGTGTTCAGGAGAATCTCCTTGACCAGTATGTTCTTGGGCCAACAAGGAAGGAGGTACTGCTGGATCTGGTGCTGGGGAATGAGGTGGGCCAGGTCGACCAAGTGTCTGTGGGAGAACACTTGGGTACGAGTGATCATCGTATCATAAGATTTAGATTAGCCATGGAGAGGAGCAAGGAACAATCTAGAGTGGAACTTCTAAATTGGAATAGGGCTAACTTCAATGGGATGCGAAAGGATCTAGCCAGGGTAAAATGAAACCAAAGACTGACAGGAAAAACTGTAATGGAACAATGGGTGATCTTTAAGGTGGAGATGTTCCAAGTACAGGCTAGGTACATTCCAACAAGAGGGAAGGGTAAGAGAACCACAGCAAGGGCTCCTTGGATGACGAGGGAGATTAAGAAGATGATGAAACAAAAAAAGTGGGTGTATGGTGAATGTCAGGTGAATTCTTCAAGGGAAAACCAGACCAAATACAATAAGTTGAGAGGGGAAGTGAAGATGAAAATAAGATTGGCAAAGAGAGAATATGAGAGTAGAATGGCGGTTAACATAAAAGGGAACCCAAAAATCTTCTACCAGCATGTAAACAGAAAGCGGGTAGTAAGAGGCGGGGTAGGGCCTATTAGGGACAAAGAAGGTGATATATGCTTAGAGGTGCAGGGCAAGGTTAGAATACTCAATGAGTACTTTGTATCAGTGTTTACTAAGCAGGTGGATGCTGACAAAATATCAGTAGAAGTGAAAAAGGTAGAAGCAATGGAAGGGGTTAAAATTGATAGACAGGATGTACTAGAAAGATTGGATATGCTTAGAGTGGATAAGTCGCCTGGTCCAGATGGCTTGCATCCCAGGTTGTTAAGGGAATTGGGGGAGGAGATAGCAGAAGGACTTGCCATAATTTTCCAATCTTCCCTAGATGCGGGGGAGGTGCCTGAGGATTGGAAAGTGGCAAATGTGAGACCATTGTTCAAGAAAGGGTGTAAGGACAATCCTAGTAACTACAGGCCGGTCAGTTTAACATCAGTGGTGGGTAAAGTTTTAGAAACAATAATCAAGGAAAAAATTAACGGGCACTTGGAGAGGTTTAAGCTAATTAAGGAGAGCCAACACGGATTTGTAAAAGGCAGATCGTGTTTGACTAATCTAATTGAATTTTTTGATGAAGTAACAGGGATGATTGATGAAGGGAATGCAATGGATGTTGTCTACATGGATTTTAGGAAGGCGTTTGACAAAATACCACATTGAAGGCTGGTTAACAAAAATTGAGGCTCATGGAATAGGTGGGTCAGTGGCAGCTTGGATAAGGAATTGGCTTAAGGACAGAAAACAGCGAGTTGTGGTAAATGGCTGCTTTTCAGACTGGAGGATGGTAGACAATGGTGTTCCCCAAGGGTCAGGGCTGGGGCCACTGCTTATATATATATATATATATAAAAATGACCTGGATATTGGAATACAGAGTAGAATTTCTAAATTTGCCGATGACACCAAACTTGGGGGCGTGGCAAACAGTGAGGATGGTACCATCGACTGCAACAGGACATAGAAAGGCTAGCAGAATGGGCAGACAAGTGGCAGATGGAATTTAATACAGAGAAGTGTGAGGTGATGCATTTTGGCAGAAGGAACAGGGAGAGGCAATATACACTTAATGGCACAGTTTTAAAGAGTGTGCAGGGACAGAGGGACCTGGGAGTTAATGTGCATAGGTCCCTGAAGGTGGCAGGACATATTGAGAGAGTGGTTAGCAAAGCATATGGGATCTTGGGCTTCATAAATAGAGGTATTGAGTACAAAAGTAGAGAAGTTATGCTGAACCTTTATAAAGCGCTGGTTAGGCCACAACTGGAGTATTGCGTCCAGTTCTGGTCACCACACTTTAGGAAGGATGTGAAGACATCATCGCTGGGTCAAAATCCTGGAGCTCCCTCCCTAACAGCACTGCAGGAGTATCTTCACCACACGGACTGCAGTGGTTCAAGAAGGTGGCTCACCACCACCTTCTCAAGGGCAATTAGGGATGGGCAATAAATGCTGGCCTTGCCAGCAACACCCACATCCCACAAATGAATTTTTAAAAAAAGGCACTTGAGAGGGTGCACAGGAGATTTACCAGAATGGTTCCGCAGATGGGGGATCTTAGCTACAAGGACAGGTTGGAGAAGCTGGATTTGTTTTCATTAGAGCAAAGGAGGTTGAGGGGTGATTTGATAGAGGTGTACAAGATTATGACGGGTTTGGATAGGCTAGATGGGAAAAGGCTGTTCCCACTAGTTGATGGTACAAGAACTAGGGGTCACAGGTTTAAGGTTTTGTGCAAGAGATATAGGGGGGATGTGAGGAAAAACTTTTATGCAGTGAGTGGTGAGGACCTGGAACTCGCTGCCGATGGAAGTGGTGAAAGTGGAGACACTCCATGTTTTCAAGGGGAGACTGGATAGGCACTTGAAGGAAATAAACTTGCAGGGCTACGGGGATAGAGCGGGGGAATGGGACTGACTGGATTGCTCTACAGAGAGCCGGCACGGACTCGATGGACCGAATGGCCTCCTTCTGTGCCGTTATGACTCTGTGACTCAATGACTGAGGGGATGCTCCTCGCCCCAAACCTAATGTAAGGAAGAGGCTGAAACTGCAGGGAAGGTTCAAACAGGAGGTGAAAAAGAGCTAGTGGCTGCAGGAGAAAGCAACAGCTGCCCGAAAAGTTGGGAAGGATCATGAGAGGAGGGAAGGGCCAGAGATTAAATGATGGGGGGATTATCAGGCACAATTCCCTTATTCGGAGCCATGATAACATTGGTCTCGATTAATGTGAACGGACTGAGGGGTGAGAAGAAATTGCAGCAGTTGTTGCAGGGTTTTAAAGGCACTGACTTGTTGTGTCTGCAAGAAACCCTTTGGGATGAGGATATCCTAGAAAGAGTTCGGAAGGTTTGGAAGTGAGAGGTGTTTGCAAGTTGTGCAAACAATAACCGTAGAGGGGGAGCTGTGTTGGTGAGTCCGTCCATAAAAGAGAACGTTGCCTTGGTGGACAAGGGGAGATTTTTACGGCTAAAGGTAAAAATTGAGGAATTTAATTGTGATCTCTTTAATATGCACCGAACGACCATTGCAAGCGTGGCGAGTTTTTTCGGTGGTTATTCACTGAAGTGACAGAGACGGAAAACCCTTGTATAGTGGGGGATTTTAATGTATTTTTATCTCGGATGGACATTTCAGCCCAGATGACCTTTAAGGATGCTAACTCCAGAAGGATGATTGTGAGGGATCGGAACTCTATAGAAAGGGAGTTCTCCAGAAGAGGTTGGGTGGGTGATGTTTTAAAACAGAGCCCAATAGATTTTGTGTTAACGCGGGAAGGGTTAAGTTCTGAGGTGATGGAGATTTATTACAAAGTATTTTTTAGTGACCACTCAGCTTTGACTCTTAGAATTAGGAACAGCAGAGTTAAGATCGGTCCAGGAGTGTGGATTTTAAACAATCAATACCTGAAAGAAATTGCTTATAAAGAAGGGATTTTAAATATAATAAAGAATGCTCGGAAGGAACCTTTGTTCTTGAAAGAAAGAAGAGTTTGGTGGGACAATTTCAAATATGAGGTAAAAGTTTTTTCGGTCTGTTGTGGGAAAGAGAGAGCGGCAGCTAACCGGCGTCGAGAAGAGAATATAAACAAAAGGTTTACGGATGTCTGTAAAGCAGTTGACAGAGGGGATAAGGGAGCTGAGACTAAGTTCCGGGTGTTAAAGGAAGAGTGGGAATTATTGCAAGCTGAAAAATGCAAGGGGGCCATTCTCTGGGCAAAGGCTAAAGATGCACTAGATATTTTCTAGAGCAAGAGAAGCTGCGACAGAGATTATCATTAATTGGAGAGTTGAAGGTTGGGGAGAAGATCATTAATGAAAGTGGGGAGGTTTTAGAGGCGGCTAGTAGCTTTTCTCAAGAGTTATATACAAAAGAAGACATTTCCAAATTGGCGATGGAGAAGGTTAGCGCTTTTATTGAAGAAGGTTTAAAGGAGGATGAGAGAAGCATGTGTGACAAAGAAGTAGGATTAGCGGAAATAAAAGTAGTCCTATGGAGTCATAGGCCGGGCTTATGTATTAAAGATAGATCAAGAGAAAGCCTTCCATAGGGTCTCTCATGAGTTTTTATTGATGGTTTTGGAAGCATTTGGTTTCGGGAAAATTTTCATTGAGTGGATAAGAATTTTTTATTCAAACACATTTAGCTGTGTTAAATGTAATGGTTTTTTATCCAAGTAGTTTCTGATACAGAGGTCAGTAAGACAGGATGGTCCCCTGTCCCCATTGTTGTACACATTGGTAGCAGAACCATTAGATTACATGATGCAAAAGGAACAAGGTGTAGTCGGGATTGTGGTTCCCAGTTCCGGGCTGGTGTCGGTGATACACCAATATGCAGATAACACAACCTTAACGTTGAGAGATGGGGAGTCAGTGAGGAAAGCTATGGGAGTAGTGGAGGAGTATTGTAGAGCTTCAGGAGCCAGAGTGAATGATAGTAAGGCCCAATGCCTGGTTGCAGGAAGGGGTAGGGGGGAATGGTCGGAGGAAAGTCCCTTTAAGGTGGTGGAGGTTTTGGAAGTTCTGGGGGTGCATATGGGGTGCAAGAAGGACAGGGATGAAGTGGATTGATTAAATTGGGAACTAAAGGTTATGAAAATTAAAAAGATTTTGGGAAGATGGGAAAGAAGGTGTTTGAAAATGCAAGGAAGAGCGACAGTGATGTCCGCTCTCCTGCTATCTAAGCTATGGTACTTATTGATGGTGGAGGATATTCCTGAGTGGGAGGAAAGGTCCATCCGAGAGGCTTGTGTGAGGTTTTTATGGGAAGGGAAACCAACCTTGGTTGCTTACAATACCCTCATTGGACGGAGAAATCAGGGAGGACTCAATTTCCCAGATATTGATTCGAAGAAAAAATCCTTTAGAATCAAATGGGTGAAGATATTTCTTCAGAAGTCAAATACAAGTTTTTGGAAGAGTTGTTTTGAGCATTTTTTTAAACTAAGTGGGACAGGAGGGCAGGGGATATTGTATATGGAATACAATAATATGTTTTTGAAATCAATTAAACCTCTCCCTAGGTTTTATAAGGGGGTTGTAGAGACTTGGGCCCAATTTTTAAAAAGTGTGCAGTTTATGCCCAAGGGTGCTGAGGAATTTTTTTAGAACAGCCCTTATTTTTGAACAGGTGGGTCAACATTGAAGGAGATGTATTATTTAATCAAGCTTTTATAAAAACTGGTATTATATATGTGAAAGATGTATTATACGAGGTAATTGCAGGTTGGTTGCCGGAAGCGATAGTGAGGGACATGGTGTGGGAGGAGGATCAGGAGGTAGAGGAAAAAGCAATTCTGATCATGTATGAGAAGATTGTGGGGGCAGTGCCACAGGATTGGATGGAAGAAATAAATGCGGAAATCTCCAGAGGAAGTAAAATGCGTCCCGCTTTTCCAAGCTTTCTGCTGGAGAAAGGGGGAGAGTTGGTCCAATTTGACAACTGTAATACTCGAGATTTCTATGGGTTATTTAGAGAATGGAGATTCAAGACACCTGCTGGTCAGGAGTTTTGGCAGAGTATATACCCACAGCTGGACTTCAACAGGATTTGGAAGGGAGTGTGGGCGAATTTTAAATCTCCAGAGTGGATTGAACTGGATTTCAAATTGGCTCATAACCAGATTTTTACCATGACGGTCTTGTGTAAGATTGGGTGAGTGGAGGGAGCAACTTGCCCAGTGTGTGGGACACGGGCTGAGACTCTGTCCCATTTACTGGTGTTATGTCCGCAGTTAAATGATTTTAAATACTATGTTCGACAGTTGTGTGAGGTTTTTTTGCTGGGTGGGGACCGAAGAGCGAGAATGGGAATCCGGTGGGACTCAATTTTGAGATGGGGATTGTGGGAGAGCCTGCCCGAGTCCAGCGGAGCGGCAATTAATTTAATGTTAAGTTTGGCTAGATTCGTGATTGTGCAAAGAAGGAATGCTCTGTTTTTTAAGGGGAGGAGAATCAATCTAAAAGTGTATTTTAAATATAAGCTAAAAGATCATTATAAGGCTCTGTGGATGTTTTAGTCAGAAAGGAATTTAAAGATAGTATTTTAGGATCAATTTTTAAAGTACAATAGATTAATATATGTTACGGGAGACAAATTAAACTTCAGGTTTTGATGTTAATATGTGGTGGAGGAATGGCTATGCAGAGCGGCAGAATGGATTTGAATGATACAATGGAATGATCACGATGTAAATGTTTTTAATGTTCAATAAATAATATTTAAAAAAGTGGGTAGCACTCTCGCCTCTGAGTCAGAAGGTGGTGGGTTCAAGCCCCACTCCAGGTTGATGCTCCCTGTGCAGTACTGAGGGAGCACTGCACTGTCGGAGGGTCAGTACTGAGGGAGCACTGCACTGTCGGAGGGTCAGTACTGAGGGAGCACTGCACTGTCGGAGGGTCAGTACTGAGGGAGCACTGCACTGTCGGAGGGGCAGTGCTGAGGGAGCACTGCACTGTCGGAGGGTCAGTACTGAGGGAGCACTGCACTGTCGGAGGGTCAGTATTGAGGGAGCGCCGCACTGTCGGAGGGGCAGTGCTGAGGGAGCACCGCACTGTCGGAGGGTCAGTACTGAGGGAGCACCGCACTGTCGGAGGGTCAGTACTGAGGGAGCGCCGCACTGTCGGAGGGGCAGTGCTGAGGGAGTGCTGCACTGTCGGAGGGGCAGTGCTGAGGGAGCGCTGCACTGTCGGAAGGTCAGTACTGAGGGAGCACTGCACTGTCGGAGGGGCAGTACTGAGGGAGCACTGCACTGTTGGAGGGTCAGTACTGAGGGAGTGCTGCACTGTCGGAGGGGCCATCTTTCGGATGAGACTTTAAACTGACTGCAGTATTTCCCTACATTACAATAGAGACTTCACTTCAAAAAGTGCTTCAATGGCGGTGAGGCACTTTATGACGCCCTGAGGAGGCTGTGAAGGTGCTGGTCCCAGGCTGCCTTTTGTTTGCTAGTCTCAGCTTCGGGGAGGCAAGTAAGTTTTGGGAGTCATAGGGAGAAGACAATCAGTCCGGATTCCTGCTCCGGATTGCTATTCACTCCCCCCGTTGAAAACAGATATTGGATCGGACACTGCTTTGACAGTGTAGCCCCTGCTTTCACCCCCCTCACCCCAAAAAGAGAAATGGAATATCCTTAATGCTGCATTCCCGACATTTATTGTCCCCAGGGGGGAGGGGTAAGTCCACCAATCTATAGTCCAAATATTAATAAGTACGTTACCTATGGAAAAGGGTATGAAGGCATCTCTCTTCACAAACTTCCCCTCAGCATCCAGAAAGTGAGATGGGTTGAACTCATTTGGCTTTTCCCATTGAGTTTTATCGTACAGCACGGAGGTAAGCAACGGAATCACTTGGGTTTCCTAAAAAATATTAATATCATTTCCAGATGATGCTTTTATTCTGTTATATTCAAAAAGCATGACTGAAAATATTTGCACTGTTAATTAACGATCTTAGTGGTAGTTTCAACATAGCATTTCCACTCTTATGAATATTCTGGCCTCTTGAGCATCCCTGATTTCCATCACTCCACCATTGGTGGCCGTGCCTTCAGCTGCCTGGGCCCCGAGCTCTGGAATTCCCTCCCTAAACCTCTCCACCTCGCCACCTCTCCCTCATCCATTAAGATGTTCCTTAAAACCGACCTCTTTGACCAACCTGTCCTAATATCTCCTTATGTGGCTCAGAGTCACATTTTGTTTGATAACGCTCCTGTGAAGCGCCTTGGGACGTTTTACTAAGTTATAATAGATTCATAGAGTTATACAGCACAGAAAGAGGCCCTTCGGCCCATCGTGTCTGCGCTGGCCATCAAGCCCTGTCTATTCTAATCCCATTTTCCAGCACTTGGTCCGTAGCCTTGTATGCTATGGCGTTTCAAGTGCTCATCTAAATGCTTCCTGAATGTTGTGAGGGTTCCTGCCTCTACCACCCTCTCAGGCAGTGAGTTCCAGATTCCAACCACCCTCTGGGTGAAAAAGTTTTTCCTCAAATCCCCTCTAAACCTCCTGCCCCTTACCTTGAAACTATGCCTCCTGGTTATTGACCCCTCTACTAAGGGGAAAAGTTCCTTTCTATCTACCCTATCTGTGCCCCTCATAATTTTGTACACCTCAATCAGGTCCCCCCTCAGCCTTCTCTGCTCTAAGGAAAACAACCTGAGTCTGTCCAGTCTCTCTTCATAGCTGAAATGCTGCAGCCCAGGTAACATCCTGGTGAATCTCCTCTGCACCCTCTCCAATGCAATCACATCCTTCCTATAGTGTGGCGACCAGAACTGCACACAGTATTCCAGCTGTGGCCTAACTAGCGTTTTGTACAGCTCCATCATAACCTCCCTGCTCTTATATTCTATGCCTCGGCAAATGAAGGCAAGTATCCCATATGCCTTTTTAACCACCTTATCTACCTGTCCTGCTGCCTTCAGGGATCTATGTACATGCACACCAAGGTCCCTCTGTCCTTCCTAGGGTCCTACCATTCATTGTGTATTCCCTTGCCTTGTTAGTCCTCCCAAAATGCATCACCTCACACTTTTCAGAGTTAAATTCCATTTGCCACTGTTCTGCCCATTTAACCATCCCGTCTATATCGTCCTGTAGCCTGAGGCTTCCCTCCTCACTATTTACCACTCCACCAATTTTCGTGTCATCTGCGAACTTACTGATCATACCTCCTACATTCATATCTAAATCATTAATGTACACTACAAACAGCAAAGGACCCAGCACCGATCCCTGCGGTACACCACTGGACACAGGCTTCCAGTCACAAAAACAACCTTCGACCATCACCCTCTGCCTCCTGCCACGAAGCCAATTTTGGATCCAATGTGCCAAATTGCCCTGGATCCCATGGGCTCTTACCTTCTTGACCAGTCACTCATGCGGGACTTTGTCAAAAGCCTTACTGAAGTCCATGTAGACTACATCAACTGCACTACCCTCATCTACACACCTCGTCACCCCCTCGAAACATTCAATCAAATTGGTTAGACATAATCACCCCTTGACAAAGCCATGCTGACTATCCTTGATTAAACCTTGCCTCTCCAAGTGGAGACTAATTCTGTCCCTCAGAATTTTTTCCAATAAGTTAAAGGCGCTATATAAATACAAGCTGTTGTTTTTGTTGTTGTTAAATAGTATCCTTTTTATTTATTCTCCATTCTGTCCTGTTATCTCTACTCTTTTATAGCTAAAAGTAACTTAGAATGACACAGCACAGGAGGAGGTCATTCGGCCCATCGTGCCTGTGCCGGCTCTTTGAAAGAGCTCTCCAATTAGTGCCACTCCCCTGCTCTTCCCCCATAGTCTACAAAACAACAACTTGCATTTATATAGCTTCTTTAATGTAGTGAAACATCCCAAGGCATTTAAACAGAGACATATTAATTGGAGCAAAGATTAAATATGAAGTGGTCCATAGAAACTGGTGAAAGCTACTCACTTAGGCACTAATGGCACACAATACAATTGGATGCAACACCTCAATAGCTCTTCCCTCCCCGCTCCAATAAATGTCAGAATATAAGGCCCCAGTGGTGGCCCCACTTCCCCGAGGGTACCTTGGGGATGAAATATCCTCGGAAGTTTACGTCCACTGTTGTTGCATGTGTGATGCTCAGCGGCAAAATGTCAGCAAACCTCTGGATTTCGTGGATCACTGCATCGGTGTACGGCAAACCTCTCCGATCTTCAGCTCTGGGAGACCGTTCCGATCCAATAACTCGGATAATTTCCTCGTAAACCTTTTCTGCAAGCCAAGGACAATTTTTAAATGATTGGATGAACCGTTGGGGCTTTATTCGGGCAAGTTCAAAATCTCACCCACAGTAATCAGAGAATATGTGGTGTGCAAAATAATACAACAAGTGCGGAATCGATGGGAATTGATCGGACTGCTTCTTACTCTCAATCTCCGGATATTTCATCATCAGAAGCATGCCCCAACGAAGGGTGCTCGAAGTGGTCTCCATCCCAGCACTAAACAGGTTGGTCACCGTGCACAGCAAGTTCTTTTCATGGAAATAAGAATTGGGATTGTCCGATTCCTACAAAAGTTAACAGCGAAAAACTCAGAATTTGGATTGCGTCCAGTAGTATGTGACCTGTGGCCTGGGACATATAATTAAGCTGAATTAGTGATTATTGGGAAATGCAGCACAGAAACAGGACCAGGAATCAAAGGCAGTAGCAGGTTTACACCAGTGGCATTACTGAGGGAGCGCCGCACTGTCGGACGGGCAGTACAGAGGGAGTGCAGCACTGTCGGAGGGGCAGTACTGAGGGAGGGCCGCACTGTCGGAGGGGCAGTACTGAGGGAGCGCCGCACTGTCGGAGGAACAGTACTGAGGGAGCGCTGCTCTGTCAGAGCGGCAGTACTGAGGGAGTGCCGCAATGTCGGAGGGGCAGTACTGAGGGAGCGCCGCACTGTCGGAGGAACAGTACTGAGGGAGCGCTGCTCTGTCGGAGGGACAGTACTGAGGGAGCGCTGCACTGTCGGAGGGACAGTACTGAGGGAGCGCTGCACTGTCAGAGCGGCAGTACTGAGGGAGTGCCGCAATGTCGGAGGGGCAGTACTGAGGGACTGCTGCACTGTCGGAGGGGCAGTACTGAGGGAGTGCCGCACTGTCGGAGGGGCAGTACTGAGGGAGTGCCGCACTGTCGGAGGGGCAGTACTGAGGGAGTGCCGCACTGTCGGGGGGGCAGTACTGAGGGAGCACTGCACTGTCGGAGGGTCAGTACTGAGGGAGTGCTACACTGTCGAAGGGGCAGTACTGAGGGAGGGCCGCACTGTCGGAGAGGCAGTACTGAGGGAGTGCTACACTGTCGGAGGGGCAGTACTGAGGGAGTGCCGCACTGTCGGGGGGGCAGTACTGAGGGAGCACTGCACTGTCGGAGAGGCAGTACTGAGGGAGTGCTACACTGTCGAAGGGGCAGTACTGAGGGAGCGCTGCATGTCGAAGGGGCAGTACTGAGGGAGCGCCGCACTGTCGGAGAGGCAGTACTGAGGGAGTGCCGCACTGTCGGAATGTCAGTACTGAGGGAGTGCTGCACTGTCGGGGGGGGCAGTACTGAGGGAGTGCTGCACTGTCGGGGGGGGGCAGTACTGAGGGAGTGCTGCACTGTCGGAGGGGCAGTACTGAGGGAGCGCTGCACTGTTGGAGGGGCAGTACTGAGGGAGCGCTGCACTGTCGGAATGTCAGTACTGAGGGAGCTCTGCACTGTCGGAATGTCAGTACTGAGGGAGCGCCGCACTGTCGGAGGGGCAGTACTGAGGGAGCGCCGCACTGTCGGAGAGGCAGTACTGAGGGAGTGCCGCACTGTCGGAGGGCCGCACTGTCGGAGGGGCAGTACTGAGGGAGTGCCGCACTGTCGGAGGGGCAGTACTGAGGGAGCGCTGCACTGTCGGAGGGGCAGTACTGAGGGAGCGCTGCACTGTCGGAGGGGCAGTACTGAGGGAGTGCCGCACTGTCGGAGGGGCAGTACTGAGGGAGTGCCGCACTGTCGGAGGGGCAGTACTGAGGGAGCACTGCACTGTCGGGGGGTCAGTACTGAGGGAGTGCCGCACTGTAGGATATGCTGTCTTTCGGATGAGACGTTAATCTGAGGCCTGGTCTGCCCTCTCAGGTGGACGTAAAACATCCCATGCCCACTATTGCAAACAAGAGCAGAGAAGTTCTGGCCAATATTTATCACTCAACCAATATCACTAAAAAGAAATGAACAAGGAAGGAACGTGTGTTTCTGCAGCGCCTTTCCTGACCTCAGGACCTCCCAGCGCACTTTACAACCAATGAAGTACTTTTGAAGTGGAGTCACTGTTATAGTGTCGGAATCACGACAGCTAATTTGAGCACAGCAAGCTCCCACAATCAGCAATGTGATAATGACCAGATCATCTCTTTTACAACAGTGACTGCTCTTCAGAAGTGCTTCATTGGCTGTAAAGCACTTTGGGACATCCTGAGGTCATGAAAGGTGCTATAGAAATGCAACTCCTTTTTAAAAAGAATGACTCTTTTCAAATCCTTTCCATAGAACGATAAACATTTACAGCACAAAAGGAGGCCATTCGGCCCATCGTGCCAGTGCTGGACTGAACCAAGTTGCCCTTTTTTCTGAAGTACATAATCACAGCGACCCAGTTATAGAAAATCTACTGTACTTCTTCAAAGGGAAGTGGAGTTTTTACCTGCTGTTGTCTGAACATGAATACATCAACAAAACTCCGCAGGTCATTCTCATCCAGTTTCTGGCGATTTTCCTTGAGGAAGTTCCTGAAGAATGCGTGAGTCAGCCTTATACCCTGCAGCAATTTCTTGTGCGATCCAGGAAGAAATCCCAGGAAGGGAAATGCATTGCACAACTAAAAAAAAATAATGGATTGCTACTCACGTTAATATCAAAGCAAGCCAATAACCTGCTCACATCTCAGTCTTCTGTTATTTGAAAAAGGCAGTAAATAAATCTTTGAAATGTTTTGAATCTTTCGTAAGTATGGTGTGTTTTTTAAATGTGATAAAGAGCGGATTACAGGTTTTTACTGTTGTTGTGATCTGGAACGCGCTGCCTGAAAGGGCGGTGGAAGCAGATTCAATAACATTCAGAAGGGAATTGGATAAATACTTGAAGAGGAGAAATTTGCAGGGCTATGGGGAAAGAGCGGGGGCGTGGGACTAATTGGAGAGAATCTTTCAAAGAGCCGGCACAGGCACGATGGGCCGAATGGCCTCCTTCTGTGCTTTCTCATTCTATGACATCTCTCTTGGGACTTGGAAATGTAAACCATGTGAGTCAACGTAATCTCGGTCTGTAGAAATAATATAACCACATTTAAAATGAAATAAAAAGGAGAAATATTAAATAAACTCATCAAACTCAAAGAGGATAAATCCCCGGTCCGGGCGGATTACATCACCGCATTTGAAAAGAAGCTAGGGAAGCGATAGCAGAGGCACTATTACACATGTTCAATAATTTGTTAGAACAAGGTGTAGTGCCAGAGGACTGGCCGATAGCTAACGTGATACCTATATTTAAGAAGGGAGATAGAACATAAAGCCAGGAAGCAAAGAGAGGGCATGAAAAAATATTGGCAAGAAAAACCAAGGAAAGCCCCGACAATGTTTTATAAATACATAAAGAGCAAGAGGATAACTAAAGAGAGAGTCGGGCCTATTCGAGAACAAAAAGGTAACCTGTGTGTGGAGGTGGAAGACGTGGGTATGGTTCTCAATGAATACTTTGCGTCTGTCTTCACAAAAGAGAGGGACAATACAGATATTGTAGTTAAGGAGAAGGAGTGTGAAATGTTAGATGAGATAAACATAGTGAGATAGGAAATATTAAGGGGTTTAGCATCTTTGGAAGTAGGCCCGGATGAAATGTATCCCAGGCTGTTAAGATAAGCAAGGGGGGAAATAGCAGAGACTCTGACCATCATTTTCCAATCCTTTCTGGCTACAGGTGTGGTGCCGGAGGACTGCTAACATTGGACAGTTGTTTAAAAAGGGAGAAAGGGATAGACCGAGTTATTACAGGCCAGAAAGCCTAACCTCGGTGGTGGGTAAATTGTTGGAAAAATTGCTGAGGGACAGTATTAATCTTCATTTAGAAAGGCATGGATTAATCAGGGACAGTCAGCATGGATTTGTTAAGGGAAGGTCGTGTCTGACTAACTTGATAATTTTTTGCGGAGGTAACAAGGAGGGTCGATGAGGGTAGTGCATTTGATGTAGCCTACATGGATTTTAGCAAGGCTTTTTACAAGGTCCCACATGGCAGACTGGTCAGAAAAGTAAAAGCCCATGGGATCCAAGGGAAGTTGGATCCAAAATTGCTTCAGTGACAGGAAACAAAGGGTAATGGTTGACGGGTGTTTTTGTGACTAGAAGGCTGTTTCCAGTGGGGTTCTGCAGGACTCAGTATTAGGTCCTTTGCTTTTTGTGGTATACATCAATGATTTAGACTTCAGTGTAGGGGGCATGGTTAAGAAGTTTGCAGATGATACAAAAATTGGCCGTGTGGTTGACAGTGAGGAAGAAAGCTGCAGACTGCAAGAAGATATCAGTGGACTGGTCAGGTGGGCAGAACAGTGGCAAATGGAAGTCAATCCAGAGATGTGTGAGGTAATGCGTTTGGGGAGGGCTAACAAGGCAAGGGAATACACAATAAATGGTAGGATACTGAGAAGTGTGGAGGAACAGAGGGACCTTGGAGTGCATGTCCACAGATCCCTGAAGGTTGCAGGACAGGTAGATAAGGTGGTTAAGAAGGCATACAGGATACTTTCCTTTATATTCTATGCCTCGGCTAATAAGGGCAGGGAGGTTATGCTTGAATTGTATAAAACATTAGTTACACCACAGCTAGAATACTGCATGCAGTTCTGGCCACCATATTACAGGAAAGATGTGATTGCATTAGAGAGGGTACAGAGGAGATTTACGAGGATGTTGCCAGGACTGGAGAATTTTAGCTGTGATGAAAGATTGGATAGTCTGGGGTTGTTTTCTTTGGAACAGAGGAGGCTGAGGAGAGATTTGATTGAGGTGTATAAAATTATAAGGGGCCTGGATAGAGTGGATAGGAAGGACCTATTTCCCTTAGCAGAGGGGTCAATAACCAGGGGGCATAGATTTAAAGTCATTGGTAGGAGGTTTAAAGGGGAATTGAGGAGAAATGTTTTCACCCAGAGGGTGGTGGGGGTCTGGAACTCACTGCCTGAAAGGGTGGTAGAGGCAGAAACCCTCACCACATTTAAAAAGTACTTGGATATGCATTTGAAGTGCCGTAACCTACAGGGCTATGGACCAAGAGCTGGAAGTGGGATTAGGCTGGAGAGCTCTTTGTCGGCCGGCACAGACATGATGGGTTGAATGGCTTCCATCTGTGCCGTAAATTTCTATGATTCTATGATATTCAGGGAACGATCAGCCAGTCAGGTTAACATCGGTGGTAGGAAAAATAATGGGATCCCTACTAAAGGAGAAAATAGAAGAACATCTAGAAACAAAAAATATAATAAATAATCAGCATGGATTTCAAAAGGAAAAGTCTTGCTTGACCAAACTCACTGAATTCTTTGAGGAGGTAACAGAGAGTAGACAAGGGTAATGCTATAGAGATAATTTATCTAGATTTCCAAAAAGCCTTTGATAAGGTACCACATAATAGACTAATGAATAAAATCAGTGAATGTGGAGTCAGGGGACAAGTAGTAGAATGGATAGCTAGCTGGCTTCAAGACAGAAAGCAGAGACTCGGGGTAAAGGGTAGCTATTCACAGTGGCAGAAGGTGGGTAGTGGTGTTCCACAAGAATTAGTGCTGGGACCACTGCTGTTCACAATTTACATTAACGATTTAGACTTTGGAATCAAAAACACATTTTCTAAATTTGCGGTTAACACCAAATTGGAGGGATAGTCAATACTGAGGAGGACTGCAACAAATTACAAGAATTAATAAACTTGCAGAATGGGCATATAATTGGCAAATTAATTTCAACACAGATAAATGTGAGGTATTACATGTTGGTAGTAAAAATAAGGTGGTCACATATTACTTGGAAATTAAGAATCTAAATGGGGGTAGAAGATCAGAGGGATCTCGGAGTACAAATACACAAATCACTAAAAGTAGCGACGCAGGTTAATAAGGCCATAAAAAAGCAAACCAGGCACTAGGGTTTATTTCTAGAGGGGTAGAATTGAAAAATAGACAAGTTATGCTAAACTTGTTTCGAACCTGGGTTCGACCACACTGGGAGTACTGTGTACAATTCTAGTCGCTATATTATAAAAAGGATATAGAGGCACTAGAGTGGGTGCAGAGAAGATTTACAAGGATGATACCAGAAATGCGAAGGTCTATCCATCAGGAAAGGGCTGAGGGGTGACCTAATAGAGGTCTTTAAAATTATGAAAGGTTTTGATAGAGTGGATATAGAGAGAATATTTCCACTTGTGGGGAAGAGCAAAACTAGAGGCCATCAATATAAGATAGTCACCAAGAAATCAAATAGGGAATTCAGAAGAAACTTCTTTACCCAGAGAGTTGTGAGAATGTGGAACTCGCTACCACAGGGAGTGGTTGAAGCGAATAGTATAGATGCATTTAAGGGAAGGCTAGATCAGCATATGAGGGAGAAGGGAATAGAGGGTTATGCTGATAGATTTAGATGAGGAAAGACGGGAGGAGGCTCGAGTGGAGCATAAACGCCGGCAGGGACTGGTTGGGCTGAATGGCCTGTTTCTGTGCCGTATATCCTATGTAATCCTATCACCAGGTACAAATCCAGTGTGGCATTAAAGTGCCCAAACTGTGCAGCCGTCAGTGATCATCCTGTTGTAGGGCTCTACCTAAAATGTTAACCTGACTCTCTTTTGGACCATTACCAACCTGCTTGTTTCTATTTCAGATTTGTTGCATTTACTTTTTTTTGATAGGAACACAGGAACAGGAGGAGGCCATGCAGCCCCTCGAGCCTGTTCTGCCATACAATGAGATCGTGGCTAATCTGTATCTTAACTCCATCTACCCGCCTTGGTTCCATATCCCTTAATACCCTTACCAAACAAATCTCAATCAATCAATCCCAGTTTTGAAATTTTCCAGCCCCAGCCTCAACAGCTTTCTGGGGGAAGAGAGTTCCAGATTTACACTACCCTTTGTGTGAAGAAGTTCGGAGGAGAGGCATTGGAGGAGGATGGTGTCGTCAATCCTTTCAAAGGCCGCAGAGAGGTCAAAGAGGATGAGGAGGAATAATGTACCATAGTCACAGGCCTAGGAAACGCCGTTCATGATGTTAGTTTCAGTACTACAAGAGGAGCAACAACCTGACTGGAAGGATTTAGATGAGAAGTTGTGGGAAAGACTATTTTCAAAGGCTGGGAATTCAATAATGAGGGATCAGCAATTTAAAACTGTCACTAAAAAAGAGTGAGGAGAGAGTCTAGGAGAAATGTTTTCACGCAGTGGCTTTTTGCAGCATGACATGCTTGGGCACACTTGATCTTTTATGGGAAAAGTAGCTAAACGTTTGAACCAGATGATGATACAGGGCTATGGGGAAAGAGAGGGCAGTGGAAAATATCTTGGACAGCTCTAGCATAGAAACAGCACAAACACAATTGACAGAATAACCTCCTTCTGGTGAACTATTCTGCTGCACTTCTTTGTCACATGGCTTAAGGGAGTTTGGGTCTGGAATGTGATGATTTTTTTTTCCCTCCACATTTAATTAGATAAATAAACAACAGGCTCTAACTCAAAAATCAGGACTAATGTTAATTCCCAAATTAACCAGTTACTAAAATAAGCAACTTTACTGATGTATTGCACTAAAGATTCTTTGACACTCCATCCACAGACCCCTACCAGCTACTGCTGGTTGAAAATGTTCTTTCTGGAATGTATTTGTATTACTAATGAAAGAAGAGATTTACCTGGACCATAGGGGAACCAGCAAGTTGAATGTCTTCATTCACTCTCTTTAGTAAATTGACAAACCCTTCATCCTCATAATCAAATCTGTCGCCAAAAACTATAGAGCAGATTACATTGGCCAAAGCAGCGTTCAGATTGATAGTTGGATTAAATGTTTGGCCTGCAAAAAATGATCATGTACAATTTAGTGGCAATGCTTTGTGTCACTGGGTTATTCTTCATCAAGTGTTCTTGAGATACATGGTGTGTTCTTATTGGTACCTGGCCTTGATCGCAACAACAACTTACATTTATATAGTGATTTTAACGTAATTGGCCGACGTAATTTCAGTGGAAGATTGGCCTGGATAGATGTGTTACGGGAGCTTCTGCCCATCATCCACTGAAGTTAAAGCAGCATACCCGGAGAATCCCAAAGAAATTCCCAGCCACAATTCTTTATTCTCTCTGTTATCTTATCTTTTCCATGTACTGTTCAGGTGCTGTGAACGAACTATCAATCTCCTCCATTATAGCAAATCACATTTGTACTGTTCAGGTACAGGTGGGTAAGACACTGGGCTTGTTCCCTAGGCTGTTGAAAGAAGGCAGAGAGGAGATAGCAACGGCTCTGACTACAATGTTTCTGTCCTCCTTAGATATGCAAATTGAGTTGGGGAATTGGAGAGCAGTCAAGGTGTTCAAGAATTGAGAGACAGATAAACTTGAAAACTATAAACCAGTTAGTCACGTCAGTTGTGGGCACACTCTTTGAATCCAGAGCAGAGGAAGATACCAGGCTACGGGCACAGAGCTGTAAGTGGGATTTGTTTTGGATTGTTCTAGCACAGACATGATGGACCGAATGGCCCCTTTCTATGAGATAAATTTCTACATTTCTTTAATGCACATCTAAATTTATAAATAAGTAGAAGCATTCAGAGAGAAGAAAACATTATAATTCTGTTAATTTACTTATGTACAAACTCACCTTTATAAGAATCAAACATTTTTATCAGAAAATCGGATTCCTCAATTATTTTGTCTTCGATGGTTTTCCTGCCCATTCCAAAATCTCGTAGAGTGGTTAAGGTGAACCTTCGCATGTGCTTCCATGAATCCCCATGACCAAATATAATGCCTGCAATTAAATCCATCAGAAAGAGGCAATGTAGCACTTTGACACTGCGACTCTTGTGCGCCAAATGAAAAGTGAGACTCAGCATTAATCGGCAACCACCTCCAGAGAGCCTGCGGAACAGCTGCTGAGAGAAATTTATATCCGCCTTTTACAACCTCAGGATGTGTCAAAGCGCTTTACAGACAATGAAGTACTTTTTGAAGTGTGGTCACTTTTGTGATGTAGGAAACATGACAATTCATGCACAGCAAGATCCCACAAACAGCAATGTGATAATGACCAGGTAATCTGTCTTTCAGTGATGTTGATTGAGGGATAAATATTGGCCGAGACATTGGGGAGAACTCCTACCCTCTTCTTTGAAATAGTGCCATGGGATCTTTTACGTCCACCTGAGGGGGCAGACAGGGCCTTGGTTTAACATCTCATCTGAAAGACGGCACCTCCAACAGTGCAGCACTCCCTCAGCACTGCACTGGAGTGTCAGCCTGGATTATGTGATTAAGTCTCTGGAGTGGGACTTGAACCCACAACCTTTTGACTCAGAGGCAAGAGTGCTGCCCACTGAGCCACAGCTGACAGCAGACTGTGCTCTTTGGGGCAATGTAAAGGATCTTTACACATTATCAAACCGTGCTACACCCAACGTGGGATTGCTTGACTTGGTGGTCAAGGTGGAACAGTATTCCATTACCCAACAACATTATGAGCACAACATTTTTTTTTTTAAGATTTTTAAAAAGTCATAAAAACTTCAAATATAAATAAAGATGTTTATGTTTAATAGATGTTAGGTTACTACTTCTTCAGTTGACAATTAACTTTAATAGAAAGTGTTGGAAGGCTAGAAATGACTATTGGTGATATCCGGGTTATATCTGTATGACATTACCTTGCCCGCATGCATAAAATTACATCGAATTTACAGCACAGAAACAGGCCATTCAGCCCAACTGGTCTATGCTGGTGTTTATGCTCCACACGAGCCTCCTCCCACCCTACTTCCTCTAACCCCATCGGCATATCCTTCAATTTCTTTATGCATTAATAAAGACATTAAGATATTAACACCTCTGTTAAAATGGTGGAAAAGAGGGCACCATATGAACTTGTTAAGCATTGCTACATTATCACCAAGTGCAGGTTATAAGCTATTGTTTTTCAGATATCACGCAGATATTCTGTGATTAAATACAAACATGTTTTGTAGAAGTTACAGAGAATTAGTTACCAATCTTATTCAATGGGTTCATAGAAAGTTACAGCACGGAAGGAGGCCATTTTGGCCCATCGTGTCCACGCCAGGTTATTTCTGTCTTCCAAAGTCCTTTAAAACACTAAGCTTTAGAAAAATGAACCTTTGCCAGACTCTAAAGTACTCTGTTATATTAATTATATGAACATAGACAGAATGCAGCCAGCCAGATTTCAACCTGTAGGTCTTACGATAATGAAGTTAAAGATGAGCGTTACCATCTCCCTTCAAGATTGTCTCAAATATTGGGATGCGTGCTCTTTCTCCAAACTCATCTGGATGGTTGACAAGGGCATCCTTCACTGTCTCATAGCCGGTCAGCACCACGAAATTTGTGGATCCCAGCTTGAGGCTGAATACTGTGCCATACTTCTCGGATAGCTTAAACAAGAGGAATAATTTTCCGTGACCAATTCATTCAATTGTTTGACACTGCATATCTTGCGATGCTTCTCTCAGTAAAGCATCGTGATGATCAAACTATCATACATCTAAAATACCTCAGAACAGTTCACCATTTACTTCAGCCCAAATATTGGGTAACAGCTACCGGATCTCTTGTGGCATTGCTCATGGGTAGTCCGGGGTCTGGTGTATGGTAGTGCTGTGCTTCTAACCTGTTTGTCCTTTAAGGCCACTGATACAGTACTCTCTGTGGCCAAATAGTCTAAATAAGCAGTGGGAGCAATTATAGCTGCTTGCAAACTCCTGATTTTAATCACAGAGCTAAGCTCTGGCTCTGGGTCAGAAGTATCCATCATGAATTGACTGGCTTTCTTTCAAAATACACAGACAGGACTATTCCAGCAGACCAATTGCATCTGTCCCACTGAACTAATTACCTCTTATCTTAATTCTTTCCCTTCTTACCGACTCTCTACCCACCTACATCTGTGACCCTTCTGATGCTCTCAGATTCTCCAGAGGCCCTAATCATCTCCTTCTTGCCACCAAAGCTCAGTTCCCCGACACCACCATCACCATTGAAGACGGTTGGCAGGACCACCACATCCTTCTTGAACAGTTCCCGCCTCCTCCACCTGGCTAAACCTGTTCTCGTCTTGTACAACCTCTCTTTTAACTTCACTCATTTCCTCCAATTAAATGATGTTGCGATGGAATCCCGCATGGGCCCTAGCTATGCCTGTTGTTCTTTGTGGGATATGTGGAACAATGTTCAAATCTGACTCAGGCCACCCCCTTGACCCAATACATTGTTGGTGCTGCTTTGTGCTTTCACTCTGATGTTGAGAAATATACTAACTATCTTTCTGATTTCTACCCATCTTTGACTCTTCCCTTTTCTCTCTCTCTCTGGCAATAGTTTTCCACAGATATCTAATGCAAGCCAACAGACTCCCACAGCTACCGGGATTATGCTTCTGTCCACCATCCTTCCTGTAAAAACTCCATCCCTTTCTCTCAGTTTCTCCAACCCCCTGCATCTGCTCCGTGAACCCTTCTTCCTCACCAGAGCCTACAAAATGTCCTCCTTTTTCTTCACTCGAGACTTTCCCTCCACAGTGGCCAACAGGACCCTTGACCACTTCCGTCCCATGACTCTCTACTCACCCCTTACCCTCACCTTCCACTCCGCCAGCCTTCACATTCACCAGATCATCTTCCTCCATTCCCATCACCTCCAATGTAATCCCATCACCATGCAGAACTCCCCTTCCTTTTCCCCTCTGCTTTCCAGAGGGACTGTTTCCTTCCACAATACCCTTGGCCACTCTTTTACCATCCCCAACTTTCTGCTGCCCTTACCCGAGCATTTTCCCATGTAACTGCAACAGATGTAGCTACCTGTCCATTCACCTCATCCCAAAGCGTTCTCCAGCGTCTCAAACACTCCTTCAATGTGAGTCAGCAATTTATCTGCACTTCCTCCAATCTGGTAAACTCTATCATTCTGCAATCTCTTCTGCATTGCGGAGATCAACCGAAGTTTATGGGACCACTTTGATGAACTTCTCGTTCTGTCAGCAAGTGTGACCCTGAGCTCCCCATGACTTGTCACTTTAGCACTCGTTCCCATTCACACACTCACCTCTGTCTTTCGCACCAAGTCCCGCTCACCCATCACCTCTGTGCTCGCTGACCTACATTGGCTCCTAGTCCGGCTATGCCTCGATTTAAAATTCTCATTCTTGTGTTCAAATCCATCTACGGTCTCGCCCCCTCCCTATCTCTGTAACCTCCTCCAGCCCTGCAACTTCTCCACAATCTTTGCGCTCCTCCAATTCCGGCCTCTTGCACATCCCCAATTTCCATCACTCCACCATTGGCGGCCGTGCCTTCAGCTGCCTGGGCCCTAAGCTCTGGAATTCCCTCCCTAAACCTCTCCGCCTCTCCACTCCTTTAAGTCGCTCCTTAAAACCTAATTCTTTGACCAAGTTTTTGGTCACCTGTCCCAATATCTCCTTAGGTGGTTCAGTGTCAGATTTTGTCTGATAACAGTCCTGTGTAGCGCCTTGGGACAGCTTACTATGTTAAAGGTGCTATATAAATGCAAGTTGTTGTTGTTGTAAGACACTGTTGTGGCCAAACTCACACACGCATCAGGAATACTATCATACTGCTTTCCTTGGTTCTCTGCAGTTCTCTGATCTGAACGTAAATAACCAGATCTTAGCTATATCCTCTATTTTCCACCATTCCAGTTATTGATGAATTCAAGATGATTAATTATGCTGCACATTAGAATGTTGATATTAGTCACTCTCCGAAGCACTGGAATCCAGCATGCAGTGTAAGTGAATGGAACCTGCAGCCAAAAGTAGAAACCAGCCTTTCAGTATCGCTCCATGGAATACTCCAGGATAAGACCCTACTGCGGCCCATCCTTGAGTACTCATCTGAAAAATATAGCCCTGTGTTTACTTTAAAACAACAAAAACACTCATTGCCTGACCTCTCGTTCAAGGCCACCACCTTAGTATAATCTCAAGACTCGGCCCAAAAGCACAACATTTCATAACTTAGTCCCAATTGCCAACGGTCACTGCTTATGGGAAGAGAACGCCTACCAGGGCTAAGTAACAGAGCACCGCGAGTCCATGTCTTGCTACAGAAACAATGAGAAATGAACGGTGACCGCTTCAATTGGCAGGCTGGACAACCCTGGGAAACTAACTGCAACAGAACCCAGCGAGTACTCCTTTACCGGAGGGCAGGGGGCTTCAGATCATCTCCTCGACCCACCGTTTGCAAAGCCTTTTGTATCAGGTAACTGTGCAGAAATAGCAGGCCTCGTGACGGGGTATTGCCTCAGTAATACTGCGCCCTGGCTTTGTAATCCAAGACTCCTGGCATTACTGGACCAGTTCTAGCAGGAAGGACACTAAAGGACAAAAGGTCATCGAGCTGAAACGTTAACTCTGTTTCTCTCTCCACAGATGCTGCCTGACCTGCTGAGTGTTTCCAGCATTCTCTGTTTTTATTACACTAAATGAGATATACCTTTAAACCAGCAATGACCCTATTATGTAAAAGTCAATGACACCAGTTTCTTTCTCAACTCCAATCAACAAAATCATTACTCTATCACATGCACAAGTATGTTTTATCATCTAGTTTTTGCGCAATAGTGACATCACTTCATTGCCAATTGTACTTTAGATAAAAAAGATGTTCTGTTTGCACAAAGTTAAACTAAAATAGAAATCACAAAACCTGTAGCATAAACAGTTGCACATCAGATGATGAAATGGCACTATCCTGCAGCAGAACCTTTCTAACTCATGACCTCCACCACCTAGAAGGACAAGGGCAGCAGGCGCATGGGAACACCACCACCTCCAAGTTCCCCTCCAAGTTACACACCATCCTGACTTGAACAGTCACAAGGTCTGCTATTTCTACACAGTTACATGATACAAAAGGGTTTGCAAATGGCGGGGAGGTTGTAGCCCAATCAGCTCCAATCATTTGGATGGGAGCTAGCATGGTGTACCAGTCTACACACCATCCCGACTTGAACATATATCGCCGATCCTTCGTCATCGCTGGGTCACAATCTTGGAGCTCCCCACCTGACTGCATTGTGGGAGAACCATCACCACATAGACTGCAGCAGTTCAAGACGACAGCCCACCACCACCTTCTCTAGGGCAACTAGGGATGGGCAATCTAGCTGGCCTGGCTAGCAATGCCCATATCCCAAGAATTAATTCTGATAAAAACATGTTAGGGTGCAAACCAAGTTTTCCAGTCCAGGTGTCTGTGCTCCAGGAGTAGCATACTGCAGCAGCAACGCAGACTTGTGAATGGCCAATTTTAATAAAATGGTGACTGTATAATTACAGGCTCCTCTGCATTCAGCACCCCAGCTGACGTAGATACCAGAAATGCCCCTGTTGCCCACCCTTCGTGTTATAAAACAGGCGTCATGTCAGTCTGGAAAACCCCCAAAGTGGTCGGGATCCAGGGGAACAGTGCCACGCCCTGTTCCTTTATCTGCCCACATTATCTCAATTTACCAGCGCAGCTGTTGGGGAGAAATCAGCTGGGCTATGTTTTGTTTTCAATAGTGATGTAAACTTGAGGTCATCCAAAACTCGGCTGCCTGTGTCCTAACTCACACCTAGTCCCGTTCGCCAATCTCCCCTGTGCTCGCTGACCTACATTGGCTCCCGGTTAAGCAACGCCTCGATTTTAAAATTCTCATCCTTGTTTTCAAATCCCTCCATGGCTTTGCCGCTCCCTATCTCTGTAATCTCCTTCAGCCCCACAACCCCCCCAAGATCTCTGCGCTCCTCCAATTCTGCCCTCCTGATCATTCCTGATTTTAAACACTCCACCATCAGCAGCAGCAGAATTGTATTCCACCACAATCTGTAACCTCATGGCCCGGCATATCCCTCACTCTACCATTACCTCCAAGCCAGGGGACCAACCCTGGTTCAATGAGGAGTGCAGAAGAGCATGCCAGGAGCAGCACCAGGCGTACCTAAAAATGAGGTGCCAACCTGGGGAAGCTGCAACACAGGACTACTTGCATGCTAAAAAGCAGAAGCAGCATGCTATAGACAGGGCTAAGCGATCCCACAATCAACGGATCAGATCAAAGCTCTGCAGTCCTGCCACATCCAGTCGTGAATGGTGGTGGACAATTAAGCAACTAATGGGAGGAGGAGGCTCCATGAATATCCCCATCCTCAATGATGGTGGAGCCCAGCACGTGAGTGAAAAGAACAAAAGAAGCGTTTGCAACCATCTTCAGCCAGATGTGCCGAGTGGATGATCCATATCGGCCTACTCCTGACGTTCCCACCATCACAGAAGCCAGTATTCAGCCAATTCGATTCACTCCACGTGATATCAAGAAACGGCTGAGCGCACTGGATACAGCAAAGCCTATGGGCCCCGACAACATCCCGGCTGTCGTGCTGAAGACTTGTGCTCCAGAACTAGCCGTGCCTCTAGCCAAGCTGTTCCAGTACAGCTACAACACTGGCATCTATCCGACGGTGTGAAAAACTGCCCAGGTACGTGCTGTCCACAAAAAGCAGGACAAATCCAATCCGGCCAATTACCGCCCCATCAGTCCACTCTCAATCATCAGCAAAGTGATGGAAGGTGTCATCGACAGTGCAATCAAGCGGCACTTACTCACCAATAACCTGCTCACTGATGCCCAGTTTGGGTTCTGCCAGGACCACTCAGCTCCAGACCTCATTACAGCCTTGGTCCAAACATGGACAAAAGAGCTGAATTCCAGAGGTGAGGTGAGAGTGACTGCCCTTGATATCAAGGCAGCATATGATCGAGTGTGGCATCAAGGAGCCCGAGTAAAACTGAAGTCAAGGGAATCAGGGGGCAAACTCTCCATTGGCTGGAGTCATACCTAGCACAAAGGAAGATAGTTGTGGTGGTTGGAGGTCAATCATCACAGCCCCAGGACATCGCTGCAGGAGTTCCTCATAGCAGTGTCCTAGGCCCAACCATCTTCAGCTGCTTCATCAATGACCTTCCCTCCAACATAAGGTCAGAAATGGGGATGTTCGCTGATGACTTCACAGTGTTCAGTGCCATTCGCAACTCCTCAGATAATGAAGCAGTCCATGCCCGCATGCAGCAAGACCTGGACGACATTCAGGCTTGGGCTGATAAGTGGCAGGTAACATTCGCGCCACAGAAGTGCCAGGCAATGACTATCTCCAACAAGGAAGAGTCTAACCACCGCCCCTTGATATTCAGTGGCATTACCATCGCCGAATCCCCCACCATCAACATCCTGGGGGTCACCAGAAACTTAATTGGACCAGCCACATAAAAACTGTAGCAACAAGAGCTGGTCAGAGGCTAGGTATTCTGTGGCGAGTGTCTCACCTCCTGACTCCCCAAAGCCTTTCCACCATCTACAAGGCACAAGTCAGGAGTGTGATGGAATACTCTCCACTTGCCTGGATGAGTGCAGCTCCAACAACACTCAAGAAACTCGACACCATCCAGGACAAAGCAGCCCACTTGATTGGCACCCCATCCACCACCTTAAACATTCACTCCCTCCACCACCGGCGTACCGTGGCTGCAGTGTGTACCCTCTACAAGATGCACTGCAGCAACTTGCCAAGGCTTCTTTGGCAGCACCTCCCAAACAGGCAGCGCCTCTACCACCTAGAAGGACAAGGGCAGCAGGCGCATGGGAACACCACCACCTCCAAGTTCCCCTCCAAGTCACACACCATCCTGACTAGGAAATATATCGCCGTTCCTTCATCGTCGCTAGGTCAAAATCCTGAAACTCCCTCCCTAACAGCACTGTGGGAGTACCTTCACCACACGGACTGCAGCGGTTCAAGAAGGCAGCTCACCACCACCTTCTCAAGGGCAACTAGGGTTGGGCAATAAATGCTGGCCTCGCCAGCGACGCCCACATCCCATGAATGAATTAAAAAAAACATTGGCAGCCAAGCATTCCGCTGTCTCCACCCTAAGCTCTGAAGTTTCCTTGCTAAACCTCTCCGCCTCTCTTTCCTCCTTTAAGACGCTCCTTAAAATGTACTTCTTTGACCAAGCCTGTTCTAATATTTCCTTATGTGGCTCAGTGTCAAATTGTGTTTGATAAAAGCTCTTGTGAAGTTTTACTGCATTAAAGGCGCTGTATAAATACAAGTTATTGTTGTTGTTGTGATAAGAACTGTATTTATAATCGTGCCTTTAGTAAAGAAAATGTCCCAGGGCACTTCACAGAGGTGGCAAACAGCAAAATAGGCCACCGATTGACTGTACGAGTCTCGTTGTCCCTTACCTCCATCAAAGATTTTTGTGGCTTCTTCAGATCCAACATGTGCAGGTTGCCAATCACCGGGAGAGGAGCGGGTCCCGGAGGGAAGTTAACGGTCCCAGGAGATTTAGACCAAGTGTTAAAATACAGGAGCAGGATAATGGTCAGAGCACCCAGCAGCCCCACCGTGACTGCATCCAAGGGCAAAACACTCGCAAACGACATGCTGGGATCCAAACAGGTGGGGCCCGGCCTGTCAACCGAGTGTGCGCTGGAAGGAGTTGTCAGTTTATGTGGAACTTCGGCTCTTTTCCAATGGTCGGCAGGCGAGTTCCAAAACCCCTTAAAGCATAAACTCGAAGTGGCTTTAAGCTCTAACTCTCCGGCTAAGCGGACCTAGTCAAGGTCAAACCTCGCAAAAGAACAGTTTGTGGGAGGTGAGCGCCTCTCTGACCCAGGAGGAAGGGCGGTACCAAGAAACCGGTCTCTCAAATACTGATAGGTCAATACATGCCTCCCGTCAGTGGCAATAGCAACGCTGGCAATTACAGTCAAAGCAAGAGCTCGCCTCTACATGAACTCTTCGCTTTCCTTCCCCCAGACCGAAATCATTACATTCTATTTTGTGAAACATTAAACTGAACCAAAAGAAACTTGATCCTTAATAAAAACAGAAACTGAGCTAACCTTTCAGCTCCATGATCTTGGTCGGAAACTCTTTGCTTGTTTTCTTTTATCAAACCAATGCTTTGTGAACGGGGTTTGGTCACATTGGGCAAAACTTTCTCTCGATCTTTCAGGGCGTTGCTGAGATTTTGCTCAAGAAAACCGAGACTTCGTAAAAAAAAAAGGTTTTCATGGCCACAGACCAGGAGAATGCAGATTGACAGCCTGGGAAGGTGCAGCTTCGTGCGGATGGCTATTGTGCTGTATTTAAAAATTGGCAAATCATTTTTTATTTAGCATTATAGAAATTCAGATTTCCCTGGAACTTTTTGAGGAGTGGCTATCTTGGTTTCCATGGAGATATTTGAATGAGATTGTTGCTGCCTCTGAGCCACAGCCCACACTTAAATCACCGGCCTGGAATTTGCGGTCAGTGATGAAGCGCCGGCGATCGCCGCTGCCCACAAAGCTCTGGCGATCTCGATGCGCATTTCATTGTAGCGCAGTGTGATGGGAATCCCCAGCGACGAGCGACAGTGACCTCCACAACAGAAAACGCTGGAAAAACTCAGCAGGCCAGGCAGCATCCGTGGAGAGAGAAAGAGAGTTAACGTTTCAGGTCGATGACCTTTCGTGTGACCGCCACAAGCTGCTTAAGCAGCCAATCACACTGAAGAATTCTCACAGACAGCAAACCAGGAAATGAAAATCAGCTTTTATCCCCATTTTTAAAAAAATGTTGCAGAGAGCGAAATAAAGATTGGGACCGACACATGGGGTTAAGGGAGAAGCTGAAATATCATGAAAAACTTTTTAAAAAATTTTATATTTTTTAATTGTAATTTTGCCATAATTGAGAAATTTGACACTCCACAAATATAAGAATTAGTTTTTCAGGGCCATAACATTTGATTAGCAGTCAATACGTTGTTAAAACCATAGTTACATCTATTCCAACAAGGCCTGACTTTGAATGGGGTATTTGAGAGTGATGTTACTGTGAACAGTGAGGAACACCTCCGTTCAGTCCGGAAGGGTGACCCCGAGCTTCCGGTCGCTTGTCATTTTAATTCACCCCTCCACGCTCACTCAGACCTCACCGTCCTCGGCCTCTTACATTGTTCCACGGAAGCGCAGCGTAAGCTCCAGGAACAGCACCTCATCTTCCGTTTAGGCACTTTACAGCCTTCCGGACTCAATATCGAGTTCAACAATTTCAGATCATAACCCCGGCCCCTACCACATATATATACATTTTATCCACTCTTTTGGTCCGTGCCTTTTTCCTTTTTTTCTCTCTCTCCCCCCACAGCAGCTGTCTCTGATTCTGCCAGCATTTCGCACCTTACCTTTTGTTTCTCAACCTGTCTCATTACCATCTCGTCTTGCCTTGAGCATCTCTCAATGTCTCTACTCACTAAAGACCATCCCTTTTGTTCTTTTATTCCTCCCCCCAGCCTCCCCCTTGCATTTTTATCTGTTTATTTCTTGCTCTCTCAGTTCCGACGAAGGGTTTCGACCTGAAACATTAACTCTCTTTCTCTCTCCACGGATGTTGCCTGGCCTGCTGAGTTTTTCCAGCGTTTTCTGTTGTTATACAAGATGGCTGCTGGGCAGGCAGCTCGTGACTGAGCTGCTCTTCTCTTCAATTGCATCTGTGGTCATCCATTGCCACCCTTTGCCCTTTCTTCCCACAATCTCCTTTCTTCAATTGCTTAAGATACCCTGGCTCTGATCGTGAAGGCATTTCAGCCCAAACTACAAATTCAAACTACAAGTTTAAAGCTCCCCCTGCAGAGTCCACTGCCCATCCCCCAGCGTGTCTTTGTTCTCACTGAGCTCCTTCAACTGCTGGAACTCTGCTGCACCTTGCCCTCTATCACTGGATTCCTCACGGACAGGACCTCGCTGACTACACGCTTTGACTCAGCAGCTGTGGCGCTGCTCTGCTTTTCAGTCACTTCAAGTCTTAAGCTGCGGAATTCTTTTGTCAGGTTGGTTTCTGATCTCCTGGACTTCTCTGGACATCTGGACTACGTTTCTGCTTTGAACTACATTGGATTACACCACTACGCTTCTGCACTGGATTACACTGTAAGACAAGTGCAGATTGGAACAGAGTGTTAAGCTGCGAGTTTGGTGAGTGAGTTTCGGGGAGGGAGGTGTTCCTTTCTTCTTCTATCTTTGTCAGCTTCCAGGAGAGTAGGAGCAAAAAAGCTGCACAAGAGGGGACAGGGAACCAGCGGGAGTTCGGCTCTGTGACACCCCCCAACCGCATCTGGAGAAAAATAAAAGTGTGGTTTAAACAGAGTGCTGTGAGTTGGGAATTGGTTCTTACTTTACACCAAGGAAAGAGTCCGAGAGCCGGAGCAGTCAAACAACAACTGCGAAACCGCTAAAGTGACGTCATAACCAGGGAAGGAGCTGACTGGTAAGTAGGACCTGGTGAGTATTTCTACAGTCCAGCCATTAAAGTAAAAGTAAGGTCTCTAGTTTAGAGTAAGTAGTGTTTAAAGGGAAGTAAGGTCCCTAGTGTATTTAATATTCTTTAATTTAAAGGAAGTAAAGGGAGTAAATTAAGGGTAGGGCAGCTCGGCAGCGTGGAGTGCGCCTCCTGTGCTATGTGGGAAGTCAGGGACACTTTAGGTGTCCAGGGCGAACACATGTGCAGGAAGTGTCTCCAGCTGCAGCTACTCGAAATCTGTGTTTCGGAGCTGGAGCTGTGGCTGGAGTCACTGTGGAGCATCCGCGAAGCTGAGATCTTCCTGGATAGCACGTTTAACGAGGTGGTCACACCGCAGGTAAAGAGTGCACAGGCAGACAGGAAATGGGTGACAGCCAGACAGAGTAAAAGAACTAGGAAGGTAGTGCAGGAGTCTCCTGGGTTGATCTCCCTCTCCAACAGATTTTCCGTTTTGGATACTGATAGGGGAGATGGTTTCTCAGGGGAATGCAGCAAGAGCCAAGTCTGTGGCACTACGAGTGGCTCAGCTGCACAGGAGGGGAGGAAAAAGAGTGGGAGAGCAATAGTGACAGGGGATTCTATCGTAAGGGGAACAGATAGATGTTTCTGTGGCCACAGACGTGCATCCAGGATGGTATGTTGCCTCCCTGGTGCCAGGGTCAAGGATGTCACTGAACGGCTGCAGGGCATTCTGAAGGGGGAGGGCGAACAGTCAGAGGTCGTGGTTCACATTGGTACCAACGACATGGGTAGAAAGAGGGATGAGGTCCTGCAACAAGAATTTAGGGAGCTAGGTAGCAGATTAAAAAGCAGGACCTCAAAGGTTGTAATCTCTGGATTACTCCCGGTGCCACGTGCGAGTGAGTATAGGAATAGGAGGATAGAGCAGATGAATGCGTGGCTAAACAGTTGGTGCAGGAGGGAGGGCTTTAGTTTCCTGGATCACTGGGTCTGCTTCTGGGGAAGGTGGGACCTGTACAAGTCAAACGGGTTGCACCTGAACCGGAACGGTACCAACATCCTTGCGGGGAGGTTTGCTACTACTGTTGGGGGGGGTTAAACTAACTTGGCAGGGGGGTGGGATATGGAGTGGAGATATAGTAGGGGGTGATGCACAGCCAAATATAGAGGAAAAATCAAGTCAGCCTGGAAGGCAGAGCAAATATGTAACGGCACAAGGGAGTATGGCAAGGCTGGATGGCATTTATTTTAATGCAATGAGTCTTGCGAGTAAGGCAGATGAATTGAAGGTGCTGATGAACACATGGGAGTATGATATTGTTGCTATCACAGAGACATGGTTAAGGGAGGCGCAGGACTGGCAGCTCAATATTCCGGGGTATAGAATCTTCAGGCGAGACAGAGGGGGGTGTAAAAGAGGAGGGGGTGTCGCAATATTAACAAGGAGTCAATTACTGCTGTAAGGAGGGATGATATCTTAGCAGGTTCCTCTAATGAGGCCATATGGGTAGTACTTAAAAACAAAAAGGGGGCAAGCACTTTGCTGGGAGTGTACTATAGGCCCCCAAACAGTCAGGGGGAGATAGAGGAACAGATATGTAGGCAAATCTCAGAGAAGTGTAGAAATAATAGGGTAATAATAGTAGGGGATTTCAACTTCCCCAATATTAACTGGGATAGTCAGAGTGTGAAAGGCTTAGAGGGTGCGGAATTCTTAAAGTGCATCCAGGAGAGCTTTTTGAGCCAGCATGGAGAAAGTCCTACAAGAGAGGGGGCGGTACTGGACCTAATTCTAGGGAATGTAGCCGGGCAAGTGGTAGAAGTGTCAGTAGGAGAGCATTTTAGTGACAGTGACCATAATTCGGTGAGATTTAAGGTAGTCATGGAAAAGGACAAAGATGGACCGGAAATAAAGGTTCTAAATTGGGGGAAGGCCGATTTTTAATATGATAAGGCGGGATCTGGCCAAAGTGGACTGGGATCAGCTACTTGTAGGAAAATCCACATCAGAGCAGTGGGAGTCTTTCAGAAAGGAAATAGAGAGAGTACAACGCCAACATGTTCCCGTAAAGGTCAAGGGTGGGACCTACAAGCCCAGGGAACCCTGGATGTCAAGGGATATACGAGAATGGATTAGGGAAAAAAGGGAGGCTTTTGGCAGATACAAAGGACTAAAAACAGTGGAAGCCCTAGGAGTATAGAAAGTGCAGGGGGGTACTTAAAAAAGAAATTAGGAGAGCGAAGAGGGGGCATGAGAAAACACTGGTGGGCAAAATAAAGGAAAATCCCAAGGTGTTTTATAAGTATATTAAGGGCAAGAGGATAACCAGGGAAAGAATAGGGCCCATTAGGGACCAAAGTGGCAATCTGTGTGTAGAGCCGGAAGATGTGGGTGAGGTTTTAAATGAATATTTTGCATCTGTGTTCACCATGGAGAAGGACGATGTAGGCATAGAAATCAGGCAGGGGGATTGTGATATACTTGAACAAATTAGTATTGAGAGGGAGGGGGTACTAGCGGTTTTAGCGGGCTTAAAAGTGGATAAATCCCCAGGCCCAGATGAGATGTATCCCAGGCTGCTGTGTGAGGCAAGGGAGGAGATTGCAGGGGCTCTGACACAAATTTTCAGAACTTCTCTGGCCACAGGGGAGGTGCCAGAGGACTGGAGAACAGCTAACGTAGTACCATTATTCAAGAAGGGTAGTAGGGATAAACTAGGGAATTACAGGCCAGTGAGCCTAACATCAGTGGTAGGAAAATTATTGGAAAAAATTCTGAGGGACAGAATTAGTCTCCACTTGGAGAGGCAAGGATTAATCAAGGATAGTCAGCATGGCTTTGTCAGGGGGAGATCATGTCTGACCAATTTGATTGAATTTTTCGAGGGGGTGACGAGGTGTGTAGATGAGGGTAGTGCAGTTGATGTTGTCTACATGGACTTCAGTAAGGCTTTTGACAAAGTCCCACATGGGAGACTGGTCAAGAAGGTAAGAGCCCATGGGATCCAGAGCAATTTGGCACATTGGATTCAAAATTGGCTTAGTGGCAGGAGGCAGAGGGTGATGGTCGAAGGTTGTTTTTGTGACTGGAAGCCTGTGTCCAGTGGTGTACCGCAGGGATCAGTGCTGGGTCCTTTTGCTGTTTGTAGTGTACATTAATCATTTAGATATGAATGTAGGAGGTATGATCAGTAAGTTCGCAGATGACACGTCGATTGGTGGAGTGGTAAATAGCGAGGAGGGAAGCCTCAGGCTACATGGCGATATAGACGGTTTGGTCAGATGGGCAGAACAGTGGCAAATGGAATTTAACCCTGAAAAGTGTGAGTTGATGCATTTTGGGAGGACTAACAAGGCAAGGGAATACACAATGAATGGTAGGACCCTAGGAAGGACAGAGGATCAGAGGGACCTTGGTGTGCATGTACATAGATCCCTGAAGGCAGCAGGACAGGTAGATAAGGTGGTTAAAAAGGCATATGGGATACTTGCCTTCATTAGCCGAGGCATAGAATATAAGATCAGGGAGGTTATGATGGAGCTGTACTAAAAGCTAGTTAGGCCACAGCTGGAATACTGTGTGCAGTTCTGGTCGCCACACTATAGGAAGGATGTGATTGCATTGGAGAGGGTGCAGAGGAGATTCACCAGGATGTTACCTGGGCTGGAGCGCTTCAGCTATGAAGAGAGACTGGACAGGCTGGGGTTGTTTTCCTTCGAGCAGAGAAGGCTGAGGGGGGACCTGATTGACGTGTACAAAATTATGAGGGGCATAGATAGGGTAGATAGAAAGGAACTTTTCCCCTTAGTAGAGGGGTCAATAACCAGGGGGCATAGTTTCAAGGTGAGGGGCAGGAGGTTTAGAGGGGATTTGAGGAAAAACTTTTTCACCCAGAGGGTGGTTGGAATCTGGAACTCACTGCCTGAGAGGGTGGTAGAGGCAGGAACCCTCACAACATTCAAGAAGCATTTAGATGAGCACTTGAAACGCCATAGCATACAAGGCTACAGACCAAGTGCTGGAAAATGGGATTAGAATAGACAGGGCTTGATGGCCGGCGCGGACACAATGGGCCGAAGGGCCTCTTTCTGTGCTGTCTAACTCTATGACTCTATAACTCTAACCTGCTGTGTCTCTATCTCTGCTGCTAAAAGATGTTTACCTTTAAACTTCCAGCTGCGTTCCTGCTGAACTGGTTCTACTCGTTTTTCAGCTCTGCTGGCTTGTAGGTAGTAGCTGTTGCTCCCCCTGGTGTCCGGTGACTCGTCTTACCGGTTTTCAGCTTTGCTGTCGCTGGCTTGTGGTTTTACTTTTTCTCCGCCGCTTTGAACTACGGTGACCTCCAACTTGTGTCAATTTAGCCATCATCTTTCTGCATCGCTACCGACTCTCATTCCCACAGCAACAACCTCCATCCTCGAACTCTCTACCCTTCAAATAGCTTCTGGACTTCACTCACCTGCTTTGGACAGCGGTTCGTCGATGCTCCATACCAGCCGCATCCTGCTCACATCGGCTTTGTCCTTCCATGGGACCTCTGACTTTGACCCTGGTCTTCCTATTGTTGTCTCCAACCTATTCCCTGCTACCAGGAATTATGTATTCCATTAATTATTACATTTAAACAGGTCTATGTAACCTGAGCTTTTCCCGTGTCCACTTGCGTGCGCACTTTGGCTGCCGCTCCAGACCCGAGCCATTCCACTTTTTCCCCCTATTTTCCTTTTCTCTCTATCCCTCCCTGACCGCTCTCTCCTGTCGTCATGCCTCCTTTCATCTCTCCTCTCTCAGATACACTGCCCTCCCAAATCCCTACCCCGATCCTTCATTACTCTTCGACCTTCCTACTCTCCTGCCGCTGTCCTAGGCTCGAGTCCCTCTTCGATAAGCCCACAGCTTCCCTCTGTGCCTCTCTTGGCATCCTACAAAGGACCCATTGAGGCACTCGTTGCTGCCGCCTTACGAGCAGCAACCCCAACTGTCCCATCCTACTCTCTCGCCGACCTACTCGCCCAGCGTGCCCACTGGGGGCTAATCATGCCAATCTTCTCCCCAATCAACTCATCCCCCTCAGCGCTGGCCCTGTGGCAGCCATCACCGACCCTCTCCGCATCTTCCTCCAGAATGTCCGTTCACTTGCGAGCAAGGCTCTTGCCATCCATGAGCTTATCGTGCATGATTGCATCGACATCATGGCCCTGACGGAAACTTGGTTGAGGGGTGATGACACCTTAGCCTTAAATGAAGCCTCCCCACCGGGCTATACCTTCCACCACTTGCCCCGCTCAGCCCAGCTTTTCATCAGTTTCACTGATCTCACTGATTGCCGGCTCTGGGGAGTTCCACAGCGCAGCCTGTGGCGGGGCAGGGAATGACTGACGGCAACTTCAGGATTTCCACGTTTATCTGCGCATGTGCGAGATCCTGAAGTTACGGTCAGTTTCAGAGGGGTAATGACGGCGAACGCTGACAGCTTTTGCCGTCATTACTACCGCAAACTCCGGGCCACTAAGTTGCCTTTGTCGTGCTTTTGTCAGAAGACAGCTAATTTTGCGCACACACACAATTGAACATTTGGTCCTCTAACATTGCTTGCGTGTTGAGGGATAAATATTGACCAGGACACCAGGAGAATTGCCCTGATCTTCTTCCACTAGTACCCTCTTGTTCTTAAACCAATTAATGGATGAAAAACACAACCAATTAGTGTATGAAATAACACGCATCAATTCTCAGATGTCAGGTGTGTATGAAAGGCTGATATTTAGAGATATTTAGTCGGCAAGAATCATATACATATAAATTCAAGTGTAGCCATTGACCAAATAATATTACCCATAATTACTCCCGGGTAACTAAAAAGCTAAGACTTGTTCAAAATACAGCTGCAAAGACAGTCAAAAGCAGTTTTGACTAAGTTTTGATAACAAACAGCCACAGGCTGCGAGTGAAGGTTAAATTGCTGAATAACATATTATGATGCTGAGTAGAAATTAGAATTCGCTTAACAAAACTAATTGCGAAGATATTTTTAAAATAATTAGTATAAGGACATAAAATGAGCGAGATCATGGAGATAAGGTATTTATCTGGTAGATTAACGTGAGATAGTCTCGATACCTCAAGACTCGTGAAACAGCGCTGATACGGGCTCTTGGTAGAAAGGTCTTGTACCAGGGAGGCAGGAAATGAAAGAGATATGGTAAATTCCAATGGGGTGAAAAGCTATGAACAAGATAACATGACAGTGGGGCAGAGTTAGTGGAAATGTACTGGAAAAGGAGTGGCCAGGTTACTAGCCTTAACCTGAGTGAGAATGGTATTTTGACCATTAGATCCAATTAAAGGTGGTGATTTTGTTAAAGACCATATATGGACACTGGCCAAACCAACTTTTGATTAAAAGGGTTAAAACCTCGATACTCAAAGAACAACTTTCTTCGACCAATAATCACATGCACATTTTCAAGCAAGTCGCAGAGATTCTGTGAGCTCGCGTAGAATTTTACAGCACAGAAACAGGCCATTCAGCCCAACAGGTCCATGCCGGTGTTTATGCCCCACACCAGGCTCCTCCCACCCTACTTCATCTCACCTCATCAACAGTCAAACTCTTGTTTAATACCAGTGATGCTTTGGATTCTACATTTCTCGAGGTTGAGTCCTGGACAGGGGTTAAGTAACCCAGCCATCCCCAGAAAGGGCCAGCAGCTTTGGGCGGATGATGCCCCCCAGAGGAGGGTCAGTGGGACCCTCGATGGAGCAAATGCCGTCTAAAGGCAGATGAGCTAATACTTGAAATAGCCAATGGCATCTGCAACCATGGCCAATACCCCAGCGTGAAGGTGGAGTAGCTTTACTTATTAGGGATAACATAATGGCAGTAGAAAACAGTGACGCAAAACAAAAATAGAATCCATATGGACAGAGATAAATGATAAAGGATCAATCACACTAATAGGGGTAGTCTACAGACCAGCTAATAGTGGAAGGGAGGTGGAGAAAGAAATATGCAAACAAATTAGGGAAATGAGTAAAAAACATAGAATAATAATCATGGGGGATTTCAACTACCCTGATATTAATTGGCCAGAAGAGGTAGGTAAAGTGGATAAGGGAATGGAGTTCCTACAATGTGTACAGGACTCCTTTCTTTTTTTTAATTCGTTTATGGGATGTGGGTGTTGCTGGCAAGGCCAGCATTTATTGCTGATCCCTAATTGCTCTTGAGAAGGTGGTGGTGAGCCGCCTTCTTGAACCGCTGCAGTCCATGTGGTGAAGGTGCTCCCACAGTGCTGTTAGGGAGGGAGTTCCAGGATTTTGTCCCAGCGACGATGAAGGATCAGCGATATATTTCTAAGTCAGGATGGTGTGTGACTTGGAGGGGAACTTGGAGGTGGTGATGTTCCCATGCGCTTGCTGCCCTTGTCCTTCTAGGTGGAAGAGGTTGTGGGTTTCGGAGGTGCTGCCGAAGAAGCCTTGGCGAGTTGCTGCAGTGCATCTTGCAGAAGGTACACACTGCAGCCACGGTAGGCCGGTGGTGGAGGGGGTGAATGTTTAAGGTGGTGGATGGGGTGCCAATCAAGCAGGCTGGTTTTTCCTGGATGGTGTCGAGCTTCTTGAGTGTTGTTGGAGCTGCACTCATCTAGGCAAGTGGAGAGTTTCCATCACACTCCTTACTTGTGCCTTGTAGATGGTGGAAAGGCATTGGGGAGTCAGGAGGTGAGACACTCGCCGCAGAATACCCAGCCTCTGACCTGCTTTTGTTGCCACAATATTTATGTGGCTGGTTCAGTTAAGTTTCTGGTCAATGGTGACCCCCAGGATGTTGATGGTGGGGGATTCGGCGATGGTAATGCCGTTGAATGTCAAGGGGAGGTGGTTAGACTCACTTGTTGGAGATAGTCATTGCCTGGCACTTCTGTGGTGCGAATGTTACCTGCCACTTATCAGCCCGAGCCTGAACGTCGTCCAGGTCTTACTGCATGCGGGCATAGACTGCTTCATTATCTGAGGAGTTGTGAATGGCGCTGAACACTGTGAAGTCATCAGCGAACATTCCCATTTCTGACCTTATGTTGGAAGGAAGGTCATTGATGAAGCAGCTGAAGATGGTTGGGCCTACGACACTGCCCTGAGGAACTCCTCCTAACACAATACGTAAAAAGCCCAACAAGGGAAGATTTGCTTTTGGATCTAGTAATGGGGAATGAATCAGAGCAGATAAGAGAAGTAAAAGTAGGGGAACATCTCGGCAATAGTGACCATAATATAATACGCTTTAAGATAATAATTGAGAAGGACATAAATATGATGAAAACCAGGGTAAGAGAGTGGAGAAAAGCTGATTTTGAAGGGCTGAGAATAGAACTTGGGAAAATAAAATAGGCAACAATATTGGCAAACAACGATGTAGAACAGCAATGGGAAACACTTAAAACGGTGTTCAACAGAGTGCAGGGACAATATATTCCACTAAAAGGAAAGAACAAACTAAACACTAATGAGACTCCATGGATGAATAAAGCCATAAGGGAACAATTGAGGGTAAGGAAAGAGGCATACATTAAGTACATAGACAGCAGGGGAGTGCATAATAAGTGAGAATGTGAAGAGATTAGGAGAGAAGTAAAAAAAAACAGTTTGGAAGGCAAAGAGGAACTACGAAATTAAATTATCAAGGAACATAAAACAAAATAGTAAAATATTTTACAGGTGCATCAATAAAAAAAGGAAGGTTGGGATGGGAATAGGGCCATTAAGGGATAGACAGGATAATACCACAGGTAATGATAGAGAGATGGCAGAAATATTAAATAATTATTTTGCTTCAGTATTTAGAGATAGAACAGGTGGACATGACATTGGATGATGAGATAAGTGCATTTAAAATAAAAATAGGGGACATATTAAATAAATGAATCAAACTCAAAGAGGATAAAACCCCTGGTCTGGATGGATTGCATCCATGCATTTTAAAAGAATCTAGGGAAGAGATAGCAGGGGCATTACTACACATATTTAATAATTCGTTAGAAAAAGGTCTAGTGCCAGAGGACTGGTGGATAGCTAACGTAATACCGATATTGAAGAAGGGGGATAGAACATGTCCAGGGAACTATAGGCCAGTCAGCTTAACATCGGTGATAGAAAAATAATGGAATCCCTACTAAAGGAGAAAATAGAAGAACATCCAGAAACCAAAAATATAATAATAAATAGTCAGCATGGATTTCAAAAGGGAAAGTCTTGCTTGACCAACCTCATTGAATTTTTTGAAGAGGTAACAGAGAGAGTAGACAACAGTAATGCAGTATATGTAATTTATCTAGATTTTCAAAAGGCCTTCGATAATAGACTGATGAACAAGGTCATAGAATGCAGAGTCAGGGGACAAGTAGCAGAATGGATAGCTAGCTGGCTTCAAGACAGAAAGCAGAGACTCGGGGTAAAGGGTAGCTATTCACAGTGGCAGAAGGTGGGTAGTGGTGTTCCACAGGGATCAGCGCTGGGACCACTGTTGTTCACAATTTATATTAACGATTTAGACTTTGGAATAAAAAACACAATTTCTAAATTTGTGGATGACACCAAATTGGAGGGAATAGTCAATACTGAGGAGGACTGCAACAAGTTACAGGAGGACATTGATAAACTTGTAGAATGGGCATATAATTGGCAAATGAAGTCGGATAAATGTGAGAGTACAGACAGTGTCTCGGGGTCTGGGGGTTTAGACATTGTCTGGGGTCTGGGGATACAGACAATGTCTAGGGCTACAGGCAGTGTCTGGGGGTCTTGGGGTAAAGACAGTGTCCCGGGGTCTGGGGGTACAGACAGTGTCTGAGCATCTGGTGATACAGACACTGTCGGGGGTCTGGGGGTACAGACAGTGTCTGGGGGTACAGACAGTGTCTGGGGTCTGGGGGTACAGACAGTGTCTGGGGGACTGGGGGTACAGACAGTGTCTGGGGTCTGGGGGTACAGACAGTGTCTGGGGGGCTGGGGTTACAGACAGTGTCTGGGGGGCTGGGGGTACAGACAGTGTCTGGGGGTACAGATGGTGTCTGGGGGTACAGACAGTGTCTGGAGGTCTGGGGTACAGACTGTGTCTGGGGTCTGGTGGTACAGACAGTGTCTGGGGTCTGGGGGTAAAGACTGTGTCTGGGGTCTGGGGGCACAGACAGTGTCTGGGGGTAAAGACAGTGTCTCGGGTCTGGGGGTAAAGACAGTGTCTGGGGTCTGGGGGTACAGACAGTGTCTGGGGGTACAGACAGTGTCTGGGAGTCTGGGGGTACAGACAGTGTCTGGGATTACAGACACTGTCTGGGCTCTGGGGGTTCAGACAGTGTCTGGGGGTAAAGACTGTGTCTGGAGTCTGGGGGTACAGACAGTGTCTGGGTGTCTGGGGTTACAGACACTGTCTGGGCTCTGGGGGTTCAGCCAGTGTCTGGGGGTCTGAGGGTACAGACAGTGTCTGGGTTCTTGGGGTACAGACAGTGTCTGGGGGACTGGGATTCAGACAGTGTCTGGGGTCTGGGTGTACAGACAGTGTCTGGGGCTCTGGGGGTACAGACAGTGTCTGTGGCTCTGGGGGTACAGACAGGGTCTGGGGGTCTGGGGTTCAGACAGTGTCTGGGGGTCTGGGGGTACAGACAGTGTCTGGGGGGCTGGGGTTACAGACAGGGTCTGGGTGTACAGACAGTGTCTGGGGGTACAGATGGTGTCTGGGGGTCTGGGGTACAGACAGTGTCTGGAGGTCTGGGGTACAGACTGTGTCTGGGGTCTGGTGGTACAGACAGTGTCTGAGGGTCTGGGGGTTCAGGCAATGTCTGTGAGACTGGGTGTACAAACAGGGTCTGGGGGTACAGGCACTGTCTGAGAGTCTGGGTGTACAAACAGTGTCTGGGGTTCTTGGGGTACAGACAGTGTCCCTGGGTCTTGGGTTACAGACAATGCCTGGGGGTCTGGGGGTACAGACAGTGTCTGGGGGTACAGACAGTGTCTTGGGGTCTGGGGGTTTAGACATTGTCTGGGGATACAGACAATGTCTGGGGCTACAGGCAGTGTCTGGGGATCTTGGGGTAAAGACAGTGTCCTGGGGTCTGGGAGTACAGACAGTGTCTGGGGTCTGGTGGTACAGATGGTGTCTGAGCGTCTGGTGATACAGACACTGTCGGGGGTCTGGGGGTACAGACAGTGTCTGGGGTCTGGGTTACAGACAGTGTCTGGGGGTACAGACAGTGTCTGGGGGTAAAGACTGTGTCTGGGGTCTGGGGGCACAGACAGTGTCTGGGGGTAAAGACAGTGTCTCGGGTCTGGGGATACAGACAGTGTCTGGGGTCTGGGGGTACAGACAGTGTCTGGGGGTCTGGGGGTACAGACAGTGTCTGGGATTACAGACACTGTCTGGGCTCTGGGGGTTCAGACAGTGTCTGGGGGTAAAGACTGTGTCTGGGGTCTGGGGGTAAAGACTGTGTCTGGAGTCTGGGGGTACAGACAGTGTCTGGGGGTCTGAGGGTACAGACAGTGTCTGGGTTCTTGGGGTACAGACAGTGTCTGGGGGACTGGGATTCAGACAGTGTCTGGGGTCTGGGTGTACAGACAGTGTCTGGGGCTCTGGCGGTACAGACATTGTCTGGGGTCTGGGGATACAGACAATGTCTGGGGCTACAGGCAGTGTCTGGGGATCTTGGGGTAAAGACAGTGTCCCGGGGTCTGGGGGTACAGACAGTGTCTGGGGTCTGGTGGTACAGACACTGTCGGGGGTCTGGGGGTACAGACAGTGTCTGGGGTCTGGGGGTTCAGACAGGGTCTGGGGGTAAAGACTGTGTCTGGGGTCTGGAAATACAGACAGGGTCTGGGTTACAGACAGTGTCTGGGGGTACAGACCGTGTCTGGGGGTCTGGGGGTACAGACAGTGTCTGGGGTTACAGACACTGTCTGGGCTCTGGGGGTACAGACAGTGTCTGCGGTCTGGGGGTAAAGACTGTGTCTGGGGTCTGGGGGCACAGACAGTGTCTGGGGGTAAAGACAGTGTCTCGGGTCTGGGGATACAGACAGTGTCTGGGGTCTGGGGGTACAGACAGTGTCTGGGGGTACAGACAGTGTCTGGGGGTCTGGGGGTACAGACAGGGTCTGGGGGTACAGACAGTGTCTGGGATTACAGACACTGTCTGGGCTCTGGGGGTTCAGACAGTGTCTGGGGGTAAAGACTGTATCTGGGGTCTGCGGGTAAAGACTGTGTCTGGAGTCTGGGGGTACAGACAGTGTCTGGGTGTCTGGGGTTACAGACACTGTCTGGGCTCTGGGGGTTCAGCCAGTGTCTGGGGGTCTGAGGGTACAGACAGTGTCTGGGTTCTTGGGGTACAGACAGTGTCTGGGGGACTGGGATTCAGACAGTGTCTGGGGTCTGGGTGTACAGACAGTGTCTGGGGCTCTGGGGGTACAGACAGTGTCTGGGGTCTGGGGGTACAGACAGTGTCTGGGGTCTGGGGTGCATACAGTGTCTCGGGGTCTGGGGGTACAGACAGGGATTGAGGGTACAGATAGTGTCTGGGGGTCTGGGGTACAGACAGTGTCTGGGGGACTGGGGGTACAAACTTTGTCTGGGTGTCTGGGAGTACAGACTATGTCTGAGGGTCTGAGGGTACAGAAAGTATCTGGGGTTCTTGGGGTACAGACAGTGTCCCTGGGTCTGGGGTTACAGACACTGCCTGGGGGTCTGGGGGTGCAGACAGTATCCCGAGGTCTGGGGGTACGGACAGTGTCTGGGGTCTGGGGGTTTGGACAGTGTCTGGGGGTCTGGGGGTACAGACAGTGTCTGGGGGTCTGGGGGTACAGACAGTGTGTGGGGGTCTGGGGGTACAGAAAGTGTCGGGGTCTAGGGGTGCAACAGTGTCTCGTGGTCTGGGGTTACAGACAGTGTCCTGGGGTCTGGGAGTACAGACAGTGTCCGGGCTCTCAGGTACCGTGTCCGGGGGTCTGGGGGGTACAGGCAGCATCTGGGGGTCTGGCGTACAGACAGTGTCTGGCTGTCAGGGCGTCCAGAAGTGTCTGGGGGTCTGCGGTACAGACAGTGTTCCGGGGTCTGGGGGTACAGACAGTGTCCCGGGTTCTGGGTGTACAGACAGTGTCTGGGGGTACAGACAGTGTCTGGGGGTCTGGGGGTACAGGCAGTGTGTTGGGGTCTGGGGGTACAGACCGTGTCTGGGGGACTGAGGGTACAGAAAGGGTCTGGGGTGAAGACAGTGTCTGGGGTTCTGAGAGTACAGATAGTGTCTGGGGTACAGACAGTGTGCCGGGGTCTGGGGGTACAAACATTGTCTGGGTGTCTGGGGGTACAGACCATGTCTGTGGGTCTGGGGGTTCAGACAGTGTCTGGGGGTACAGACAGTGTCTGGGGGTCTGGGGTACAGACAGTGTCTGGGGAACAGACTGTGTCTGGGGTCTGGGGGTACAGACAGTGACTGGGGGACTGGTGTTCAGACAGTGTCTGGGGTACAGACAGTGTCCCGGGGTCTGGGGGTACAAACATTGTCTGGTGGTCTGTGGGTACAGAAAGTGTCTGGGGTGCTTGGGGTACAGACAGTGTCTGGGGTCTGGGGTGCATGCAGAGTCTTGGGGTACAGACAGTGTCTGGGGGACAGGGGTTCAGACAGTGTCTGGGGATACAGACAGGGTCTGGGGTGCAGGCAGTGTGTTGGGGTCTGGGGGTACAGACCGTGTCTGGGGGTCTGAGAGTACAGATAGTGTCTGGGGATCTGGGGTACAGACAGTGTCTGGGGTACAGACAGTGTCCCGGTGTCTGGGTGTACAAACATTGTCTGGAGTCTGGGGGTACAGACCATGTCTGGGGGTCTGAGGGTACAGAAAGTGTCTGGGGTTCTTGGGGTAAAGACAGTGGGGTAAAAATTCACTTGGTTGCGCCTCCCGTTAGCGCCTTAAGAGGGCGCTAATGGGGCGTTAAGCTGCTAACGCCCGGGCGCAGCGATGTTTGCGCCGCTCGAGAACTTAACTTGAGATTGTGCGGCGGCGCTAAAACTTACCGCTGCGACCACCTGCGCGCGCAGATTGTGACGTCATTCCATGGTGCAACGCCCTTGGGGCGCCCCGGAGCGGAAATTGAGTGGCGCCCCCTGCCTTATCGCCTGGCGCTTCCAACGACCGGAAGACTGGAACGTTATCAATCGGTGTGGGGCTGGGGGGGGGCGCTATTTAAAGGGGGCCTCTTCCTGTCTTTTTCTGTGGTCGACATTTATGCACCACTCGTTCTGAGAGAGAGAGAGAGATTCGGAGAGAGAGAGAGAGAGACTTCTACATTGACTCAACGCTTTGTGAGGTAGTTTTGCCTAGTTCATCCTAACTTTGTTGCTACTTTAGTTGCTGTACCTCATTACTTTTCTGGCAAAGAGAATATGGGGGCTGCAATGATTGGGGGCGTCGTCCTGTTCCAGCTGAATCGGAGGATAGTGAGACGCAGACAGAGAGTGGCAATGATGGCCAGACGGAGGAGGGCCATCAGGCGCATGTACAGGAGAGCTTACCCTCCCAGGGTATATCGCGAACAGCTCTCCTACATCCATATGTCCGAGGAGCTGTGTTTGCGAAGGCTGCGATTCAGCAAGGAGGTGGTCACTGAGCTCTGCCACCTGCTGCAGCCAGATCTGCAGCCTCAGCTGAGGTCCAGGACGTCTCTGTCGGTGGCAGTGAAGGTCACAGTGGCTTTGAACTTCTACACCACTGGCTCATTCCAAGCTGCTGTTGGGGACCTCGCCAATATCTCCCAGTTTGCGGTGCATCGCTGCATCCGGCAGGTCACCAATGCCCTCTTCAGAAGGAGACGAGACTTCATCTCTTTCCCTATGACCCCAGACAAGCAGCATGACCGTGCTATGGGCTTTGCGAGGGTAGCGGGCTTCCCCATGGTGCAGCGCGCCATTGACTGCACGCATGTGGCTTTGCGTGCTCCGCGAGAGAATGCAGAGGAATTCAGGAACAGAAAGGGGTTCCATTCCTTGAATGTGCAGTTGGTCTGTGACCACAGACAGGTGATACTCGCTGTCAATGCCCACTATCCGGGCAGCTGCCATGATGCTTTCATCCTGCGCCAGACTACTGTGGCAGAACTTTTCGAGGCACCGCATCAGCCAGTTGGTTGGCTTCTGGGGGACAAGGGGTACGCATTGAGCACCTGGCTGATGACACCGCTCCGTACGCCAAACACCCCTGCTGAGCTGCGGTACAATGAAAGCCATCAAGCAACCAGGAACATTATTGAGCGCACAATCGGCGTGCTGAAACAACGGTTCCGCTGTCTGGACCATTCCGGAGGAGCCCTGCAGTACTCGCCTGAGCAAGTTTCGAACTTCGTAGTCGTGTGCTGCATGTTGCACAACATGGCAATCCTCAGGACCCAGCCAATGCCACCAGGCCTTGTAGCACCACCAGAGGAGGAGGAGGAAGAGGAGGAACAGGACGAGGACGATGATCATCAGCAGCACCAAGGCGGGAGGGCGGCCCACAATGGTCAAACTGCAAGGGCCGTCCGTCAACGACTAATAGCAAGCCGCTTCTAGGGCCCCTGCCATTGCTACAAACACTAATCAACCCAGCACGCAACCCCTAAGCCGGCCAAGGCACCAATAATTCCAACCACCAGCCATGTATATTTTGAATACAGAAACTTATTTATTTTACAAACTCTGTGTGTGTCAATTCCTCATGACAAACTCATAGAAATAAACACAAAAAAACAGTCAATAACATAACTGGTTCTCACAACCTGGAGATAATGTCCAAAACACTAAACAAAAGTTGGACCATGAACCTCGGCCTTTAATAAAAAAATGACCAGCATTTTGGCACACCTCCTACTTTTTGCCCTTCGAGGGTGATCTCCTTCCCTTGCGCACTTCCCCCCTTCTAACCCTACTGCTCCTCCGTAATGGGACCTCAGTGGCTGCAGCAAGGCTGGTGGAAGGCTGCTGCTCGTCAGACCCTGACACTGCAGATGCCCCTGAAGGACGGCCTCGACCACTTCTGGGCCTGGAGGGCCCGGCTGCAGACTGCACAAACTCTGCATGGGCGGCAGCAGTCTGTCCTACAGGCGGTGGCAAGTGCAGTGGAGAAGTGACAGTGTTGGCAGCAGGAATGCTGTCATCGTGAGAGAGGACAGCAACTCCCTGCTCGCCCGACACACTGGCACTCCCACGGGGCAGCACTTCAGCATCCGGAGCAATTTGCCGGAGAACAGATTGCTGGCCTGCTGCGGCGCGGTGACAGCCCCGGGGACATGTGCACGAATCATCGAGGATGGCAGCAGTCAGTGCTCGCGTGGCCTCAATCTGAGTCTGCATGAGAGCAGTCTCAGATGGGTTCCTGGCAGCCAGTGACTGAATTGCAGCACTAAGCTTTAGTGTGGCATCCGCCTGTGCTACAGCGAAGTGCTCCACACTCCTTGCCAGTGACTCAATGCATTCGGGCACCCTTCCCACTGCACCCATGAGCTCAGTGTGCATGCCCACCGCCTGGCTGTTCATTTCTGCAATCAGCCGCTCCTCCTCTGCGTCCATTGCAGTAGGAGTGTCTGGCATACTCTCCCTCTGGGGAGAAGGCTCCCGTTCTTCCCTCCCCCCCCCATGGCGTTGCTGCAGCCCGCTGGGTCCTGGAGCTTCACCATCATCAGCCCCTTCCCCCCTGCTCCCCTCCGGGGAAGGCGTGTTCCCAGTGTGGGCATGGGCTTCCTCGGGAGAGGGTGGCACTGATGCTCCGGCTTCCTCTTCCTCCTCAGCTGCAGCATCACTCCCAGTGGCAGCTTCAGGGCCCGTCTCCTCAGCTGGTGAATCACCATCTGAAAGCAGGGAGGTACAAGAGTGGCTTTAGCGTGAGGACAGGGTGGCAGTAAGGGAGGAATAAGTGCAGCGAGTTAGCAAGTTGTATTGAAAGTGTCAAAGGCTGGTATTGTGAGGGACAAGTGGAAGGACAGAGGACAAAAAGGTGATGACCTTACCATTGCTGTCCACAACGGGGTCGGCGTCCCCAGTGGTGACGGGACCGATCACCCGGCTTGCCACAATCCTGTGGACGCGCTCCTCCAGATCGCTGAGGGGTTGCAGCTGAAGCCGCCCTCCACCCGTCCGTTGCTGCTGTCTCCGATTATGAGCCAGCTTAGCCTGCAAGAAAAAGGACAGCATCTGAGTAAATATGCAGCCATGGTCTTGCCTGATGTGCCTCCCATAGGTGAATAGCCCTTACAATATGCAGCCATGGTCTTGCCTGATGTGCCTCCCATAGGTGAATAGCCCTTACAATATGCAGCCATGGTCTTGCCTGATGTGCCTCCCATAGGTGAATAGCCCTTACTATATGCAAAGTGTGGAATGTGTGTGTGTGTTTGATGAAAGGGCCATAGGTGTTGCATGAGTGTTGTGCATTGGGGTTTTAAGACCCTCTGGCCATAGAGTGAGGTTGAGATGGAGGGATGGAGAGGTATTGAGAAAAAGCCACTCACCCTGACGACCCGAGTGAGGTCGTTGAACTTTTTGCGGCACTGAACATGGGTCCTGGGCACCATGCTCCTGGAGGAGACGCTCTGAGCCACCTCCCTCCACACTCTTCTGAACTCGCGTGGCAAAGGCCTCCTGCCACTCTCCGGGAACAGCATGCATCGTCTGCGCTCCACTGCGTCAACCAGAGCATCCAAGGCCCGCTCGGTGAAGCGATGAGCGCGTTCTCTCACCCTCTCCATGCTTGGCAGCAAAATGGATTACAGGTCTCTCCAGGCTGAGATTCAAGGCTGCAATGAGCAGGGTGTGGCTGGGGAGCAAGTGGCCCCCCCCGCTTTAAGAAGTGTCCGGCGCCAGTGTGTCTGTGTTCCCTCGCTAACTGGCAGCAGCTGCGCTGCGCTCGTGCGCTGAGGTAGCGCCTCACTCCTTGGCCTTTGCGCCTTAAGAGAGGTGTGCAGCGCCTAATTTAGCGCTCCACTCACCTCCCGGGGCGGTAAAAGTGAAGTTTCCTGTCAGTGCCGATAATTAGCGCCAGGTGCTAATATTTGCGCCCGGACCTAATATTTGCGCCCAGACGATATTTGCGCCCCAAATGGGGCGCGACCTAATTTCTACCCCAGTGTCTCTGGGTCTGAGGGTGCAGACAGTGTCTGGGGGTGTGGGGGTACAGACAGTGTCTGGGGTCTGGGAGTACAGACAGTGTCTGGGGGGCTGGGGTTCAGACAGTGTCTGGGGTCTGGGTGTACAGACAGTGTCTGGGGCTCTGGGTGTACAGACAGTGTCTGGGGCTCTGGGGGTACAGACAGTGTCTGGGGCTCTGGGGGTACAGACAGTGTCTGGGGGTCTGGGGGTACAGACAGTGTCTGGGGGTCTGGGGGTACAGACAGTGTCTGGGGGTACAGACAGTGTCTGGGGGACTGGGGGTACAGACAGTGTCTGGGGGTCTGGGGTTCAGACAGTGTCTGGGGGTCTTGCGTACAGACAGTGTCTGAGGTCTGGGGGTACAGACAGTGTCTGGGGGACTGGGGTTCAGACAGTGTCTGGGGTACAGACAGTGTCCCGGGGTCTGGGGGTACAAACATTGTCTGGTAGTCTGGGGGTACAGAAAGTGTCTGGGGTTCTTGTCGTACAGACAGGGTCTGGGGTGCATACAGTTTCTCGGGGTCTGGGGGTACAGACAGGGACTGAGGGTACAGATAGTGTCTGGGGGTCTGGGGTACAGACAGTGTCTGGGGGACTGGGGGTACAAACATTGTCTGGGTGTCTGGGGGTACAGACCATGTCTGGGGGTCTGAGGGTACAGAAAGTATCTGGGGTTCTTGGGGTACAGACAGTGTCCCTGGGTCTGGGGTTACAGACACTGCCTGGGGGTCTGGGGGTACAGACAGTATCCCGAGGTCTGGGGGTACAGACAGTGTCTGGGGTCTGGGGGTTTAGACAGTGCATGGGGGTCTGGGGTACAGACAGTGTGTGGGGGTCTGGGGGTACAGAAAGTGTCTGGTGTCTAGGGGTGCAGACAGTGTCTCGGGGTCTGGGGTTACAGACAGTGTCCTGGGGTCTGGGAGTACAGACAGTGTCCGGGCTCTCAGGTACCGTGTCCGGGGGTCTGGGGGGTACAGGCAGCGTCTGGGGGTCTGGGGTACAGACAGTGTCTGGCTGTCTGGGAGTCCAGAAGTGTCTGGGGGTCTGCGGTACAGACAGTGTTCCGGGGTCTGGGGGTACAGACAGTGTCCCGGGGTCTGGGTGTACAGACAGTGTCTGGGGGTCTGGGGGTACAGACAGTGTCTGGGGGACAGGGGTTCAGACAGTGTCTGGGGCTACAGACAGTGTCTGGGGGTCTGGGGGTACAGGCAGTGTGTTGGGGTCTGGGGGACTGAGGGTACAGATAGTGTCTGGGGGTCTGGGGTACAGACATAGAAACATAGAATCTAGGAGCAGGAGTAGGCCATTCGGCCCGTCGAGCCTGCTCCACCATTCAATACGATCATGGCTGATCATCCAAGTCCAGTACCCTGTCCCTGCTTTAATCCCCACAGTACACATATCCCACCCTACCCCCGTAACCCCACGTATTTAATTCCCCCTAACATATCCTATCCTATCACCATAACCCCACATATTTAATCACCCCCTAACACTAAGGGTCAATTTATCATAGCCAAATCAACCTAACCCGCACATTTTTGGACTATGGGAGGAAACCGGAGCACCCGGAGGAAACCCACGCAGACACGGGGAGAATGTGCAAACTCCACACAGACAGTCACCCGAGGTCAGATTCGAACCCGGGTCCCTGGCGCTGTGAGGCACCAGTGCTAACCACTATGCCACCGTGTTGCCCACAGTGTCTGGGGTACAGACAGTGTTCCAGGGTCTGGGGGTACAAACATTGTCTGTGTGTCTGGGGGTACAGTCCATGTCTGGGGGCCTGAGGGTACAGAAAGTGTCTGGGGTTCTTGGGGTACAGACCGTGTCCCTGGGTCTGGGGTTAGAGACACGGTCTGGGGGTACAGACAGTATCCCGGGGTCTGGGGTACAGACAGTGTCTGGGGGTGCAGACAGGGTCTAGGGGTGCAGACTGTGTCTCGGGGTCTGGGGTTACAGACAGTGTCCTGGGGTCTGGGAGTACAGACAGTGTCCGGGCTCTCGGGTACCGTGTCCGGGGGTCTGGGGGGTGCAGGCAGTGTCTGGGGATCTGGGGTACAGACGGTGTCTGGCTGTCTGGGAGTCCAGAAGTGTCTGGGGGTCTGTGGTACAGACAGTGTCCCGGGTTCTGGGTGTACAGACAGTGTCTGGGGGTCTGGGGGTACAGACAGTGTCTGGGGGTCTGGGGGTAAAGACAGTGTCTGGGGGACAGGTTTCAGATAGTGTCTGGGGGTACAGAGAGTGTCCCGGGTTCTGGGTGTACAGACAGTGTCTGGGGGTACAGACAGTGTCTTGGGGTCTGGGGATACAGACAGTGTCTGGGGGTCTGGGGGTACAGACAGTGTCTGGGGGACGGGGTTCAGATAGTGTCTGGGGTACAGACAGTGTCTGGGGGTCTGGGGTGCAGACAGTGTCTGGGGAACAGACTGTGTCTGGGGTCTGGGGTACAGACAGTGTCCCGGGGTCTGGGGGTACAAACATTGTCTGGTGGTCTGGGGGTACAGAAAGTGTCTGGGGTTCTGGGGGTAATGACAGTGTCTGGGGGTCTGCGGTACAGACAGTGTCTGGGGAACAGACAGTGTCTGGGGAATAGACTGTGTCTGGGGTCTGGGGTTACAGACAGTGTCTGGGGGTACAGACTGTCTGGGGGTCTTGGGGTACAGACAGTGTCTGGGGGACTGGGAATACAGACTGTGTCTGGGGGTCTGGGTGTCTGGGGTTCAGACAGTGTCTGGGGGTACAGACAGTGTCTGGGTGTCTGGGGTACAGACAGTGTCTGGGGAACAGACTGTGTCTGGGGTCTGAGGGTACAGAAAGTGTCTGGGGTCCTTGGGGTAAAGACAGTGTACCTGGGTCTGGGGTTACAGACACTGTCTGGGGTCTGGGGGTGCAGACACTGTCTGGGGGTACAGACAGTGTCTGGGGGTCTGGGGGTACAAACATTGTCTGGGTGTCTGGGGGTACAGACCATGTCTGGGGGTCTGAGGGTACAGAAATTGTCTGGGGTTCTTGGGGTACAGACAGTGTCCCTGGGTCTGGGGTTACAGACACGGTCTGGGGTTACAGACAGTATCCCGGGGTCTGGGGGTACAGACAGTGTCTGGGGGTCTGGGGTGCAGACAGGGTCTGGGGGTACAGACAGTGTGTGGGGGTCTGGGGGTACAGACCGTGTCTGGGGGACTGAGGGTACAGATAGTGTCTGAGGTCTAGGGGTGCAGACAGTGTCTCGGGGTCTGGGGGTACAGACAGTGTCTGGTGGACAGGGTTTCAGACAGTGTCTGGGTGTACAGACAGTGTCTGGGGTCTGGGGTAAAGACAGTGTCTGGGAAACAGACTGTGTCTGGGGGACTGGGGTTCAGACAGTGTCTGGGGTACAGACAGTGTCCCGGGGTCTGGGGGTACAAACATTGTCTGGGGGTCTGGGGGTACAGACAGTAGCTGGGGGTCTGGGGTACAGACAGTGTCTGGGGAACAGACTGTGTCTGGGGTCTGGGGGTACAGACAGTGTCTGGGGGACTGGGGTTCAGACAGTGTCTGGGGTACAGACAGTGTCCCGGGGTCTGGGGGTACAAACATTGTCTGGTGGTCTGGGGGTACAGAAAGTGTCTGGGGTTCTGGGGGTAATGACAGTGTCTGGGGGTCTGGGGTACAGACAGTGTCTGGGGAACAGACAGTGTCTGGGGAACAGACTGTGTCTGGGGTCTGGGGTTACAGACAGTGTCTGGGGGTACAGACAGTGTCTGGGGGTCTTGGGGTACAGACAGTGTCTGGGGGACTGGGAATACAGACTGTGTCTGGGGGTCTGGGTGTCTGGGGTTCAGACAGTGTCTGGGGGTACAGACAGTGTCTGGGTGTCTGGGGTACAGACAGTGTCTGGGGAACAGACTGTGTCTGGCGTCTGGGGGTACAGACAGTGACTGGGGGACTGGGGTTCAGACAGTGTCTGGGGTACACACAGTGTCCCGGGGTCTGGGGGTACAAACATTGTCTGGTGGTCTGTGGGTACAGAAAGTGTCTGGGGTCTGAGAGTACAGTTAGTGTCTGGGGGTCTGGGGTACAGACAGTGTCTGGGGGTACAAACATTGTCTGGGTGTCTGGGGGTACAGACCATGTCTGGGGGTCTGAGGGTACAGAAAGTGTCTGGGGTCCTTGGGGTAAAGACAGTGTACCTGGGTCTGGGGTTACAGACACTGTCTGGGGTCTGGGGGTGCAGACACTGTCTGGGGGTACAGACAGTGTCTGGGGGTCTGGGGGTACAAACATTGTCTGGGTGTCTGGGGGTACAGACCATGTCTGGGGGTCTGAGGGTACAGAAATTGTCTGGGGTTCTTGGGGTACAGACAGTGTCCCTGGGTCTGGGGTTACAGACACGGTCTGGGGTTACAGACAGTATCCCGGGGTCTGGGGGTACAGACAGTGTCTGGGGGTCTGGGGTGCAGACAGGGTCTGGGGGTACAGACAGTGTGTGGGGGTCTGGGGGTACAGACCGTGTCTGGGGGACTGAGGGTACAGAAAGTGTCTGAGGTCTAGGGGTGCAGACAGTGTCTCGGGGTCTGGGGGTACAGACAGTGTCTGGTGGACAGGGTTTCAGACAGTGTCTGGGTGTACAGACAGTGTCTGGGGTCTGGGGTAAAGACAGTGTCTGGGAAACAGACTGTGTCTGGGGGACTGGGGTTCAGACAGTGTCTGGGGTACAGACAGTGTCCCGGGGTCTGGGGGTACAAACATTGTCTGGGGGTCTGGGGGTACAGACAGTAGCTGGGGGTCTGGGGTACAGACAGTGTCTGGGGAACAGACTGTGTCTGGGGTCTGGGGGTACAGACAGTGTCTGGGGGACTGGGGTTCAGACAGTGTCTGGGGTACAGACAGTGTCCTGGGGTCTGGGGGTACAAACATTGTCTGGTGGTCTGGGGGTACAGAAAGTGTCTGGGGTTCTTGGGGTACAGATCGTGTCTGGGGTGCATACAGTGTCTCGGGGTCTGGGGGTACAGACAGTGTCTGGGGGTACAGGCAGTGTGTTGGGATCTTGGGGTACAGACCGTGTCTGGGGGACTGAGGTTACAGAAAGTGTCTGGGGTCTGGGGGTCCAGACAGTGTCCCGGGTTCTGGGTGTACAGACAGTGTCTGGGGGTCTGGGGGTATAGACAGTGTCTGGGGGACAGGGGTTCAGACAGTGTCTGGCTGTACAGACAGTGTCTGGGGGTACAGGCAGTGTGTTGGGGTCTGGGGGTACAGACAGTGTCTGGGGGACTGAGGGTACAGATAGTGTCTGAGGTCTAGGGGTGCAGACAGTGTCTCGGGGTCTGGGGGTACAGACAGTGTCTGGTGGACAGGGTTTCAGACAGTGTCTGGGTGTACAGACAGTGTCTGGGGTCTGGGGTAAAGACAGTGTCTGGGAAACAGACTGTGTCTGGGGGACTGGGGTTCAGACAGTGTCTGGGGTACAGACAGTGTCCCGGGGTCTGGGGGTACAAACATTGTCTGGGGGTCTGGGGGTACAGACAGTAGCTGGGGGTCTGGGGTACAGACAGTGTCTGGGGAACAGACTGTGTCTGGGGTCTGGGGGTACAGACAGTGTCTGGGGGACTGGGGTTCAGACAGTGTCTGGGGTACAGACAGTGTCCCGGGGTCTGGGGGTACAAACATTGTCTGGTGGTCTGGGGGTACAGAAAGTGTCTGGGGTTCTGGGGGTAATGACAGTGTCTGGGGGTCTGGGGTACAGACAGTGTCTGGGGAACAGACAGTGTCTGGGGAACAGACTGTGTCTGGGGTCTGGGGTTACAGACAGTGTCTGGGGGTACAGACAGTGTCTGGGGGTCTTGGGGTACAGACAGTGTCTGGGGGACTGGGAATACAGACTGTGTCTGGGGGTCTGGGTGTCTGGGGTTCAGACAGTGTCTGGGGGTACAGACAGTGTCTGGGTGTCTGGGGTACAGACAGTGTCTGGGGAACAGACTGTGTCTGGCGTCTGGGGGTACAGACAGTGACTGGGGGACTGGGGTTCAGACAGTGTCTGGGGTACACACAGTGTCCCGGGGTCTGGGGGTACAAACATTGTCTGGTGGTCTGTGGGTACAGAAAGTGTCTGGGGTCTGAGAGTACAGTTAGTGTCTGGGGGTCTGGGGTACAGACAGTGTCTGGGGGTACAAACATTGTCTGGGTGTCTGGGGGTACAGACCATGTCTGGGGGTCTGAGGGTACAGAAAGTGTCTGGGGTCCTTGGGGTAAAGACAGTGTACCTGGGTCTGGGGTTACAGACACTGTCTGGGGTCTGGGGGTGCAGACACTGTCTGGGGGTACAGACAGTGTCTGGGGGTCTGGGGGTACAAACATTGTCTGGGTGTCTGGGGGTACAGACCATGTCTGGGGGTCTGAGGGTACAGAAATTGTCTGGGGTTCTTGGGGTACAGACAGTGTCCCTGGGTCTGGGGTTACAGACACGGTCTGGGGTTACAGACAGTATCCCGGGGTCTGGGGGTACAGACAGTGTCTGGGGGTCTGGGTGCAGACAGGGTCTGGGGGTACAGACAGTGTGTGGGGGTCTGGGGGTACAGACCGTGTCTGGGGACTGAGGGTACAGAAAGTGTCTGAGGTCTAGGGGTGCAGACAGTGTCTCGGGGTCTGGGGGTACAGACAGTGTCTGGTGGACAGGGTTTCAGACAGTGTCTGGGTGTACAGACAGTGTCTGGGGTCTGGGGTAAAGACAGTGTCTGGGAAACAGACTGTGTCTGGGGGACTGGGGTTCAGACAGTGTCTGGGGTACAGACAGTGTCCCGGGGTCTGGGGGTACAAACATTGTCTGGGGGTCTGGGGGTACAGACAGTAGCTGGGGGTCTGGGGTACAGACAGTGTCTGGGGAACAGACTGTGTCTGGGGTCTGGGGGTACAGACAGTGTCTGGGGGACTGGGGTTCAGACAGTGTCTGGGGTACAGACAGTGTCCTGGGGTCTGGGGGTACAAACATTGTCTGGTGGTCTGGGGGTACAGAAAGTGTCTGGGGTTCTTGGGGTACAGATCGTGTCTGGGGTGCATACAGTGTCTCGGGGTCTGGGGGTACAGACAGTGTCTGGGGGTACAGGCAGTGTGTTGGGATCTTGGGGTACAGACCGTGTCTGGGGGACTGAGGTTACAGAAAGTGTCTGGGGTCTGGGGGTCCAGACAGTGTCCCGGGTTCTGGGTGTACAGACAGTGTCTGGGGGTCTGGGGGTATAGACAGTGTCTGGGGGACAGGGGTTCAGACAGTGTCTGGCTGTACAGACAGTGTCTGGGGGTACAGGCAGTGTGTTGGGGTCTGGGGGTACAGACAGTGTCCGGGGGACTGCGGGTACAGAAAGTGTCTGGGGTCTGGGGGTACAGACAATGTCTGGGGGTCTGGGGTACAGACAGTGTCTGGGGTACAGACAGTGTCCCGGGGTCTGGGGGTACAAACATTGTCTGGGTGTCTGGGGGTACAGACCATGTTTGGGGTTCTTGGGGTACAGACAGTGTCCCTGGGTCTGGGGTTACAGACACTGCCTGGGGATCTGGGGGTACAGACAGTATCCCGGGGTCTGGGGGTACAGACAGTGTCTGGGGGTACAGACAGTGTCTGGGGGTCTGGGGGTACAGATAGTGTGTGGGGGTCTGGGGGTACAGACCGTGTCTGGGGGACTGAGGGTACAGAAAGTATCTGAGGTCTAGGGGTGTAGACAGTGTCTTGGGGTCTGGGGTTACAGACAGTGTCCTGGGGTCTGGGAGTACAGACAGTGTCCGGGCTCTCAGGTATCGTGTCCGGGGGTCTGGGGGGTACAGGCAGCGTCTGGGGGTTTGGGGGTACAGACAGTGTCTGGGGTCTGGAAGTACAGACAGTGTCTGGGGGACTGGGGTTCAGACAGTGTCTGGGTGCACAGACAGTGTCTGGGGCTCTGGGGGTACAGACAGTGTCAGGGGGTCTGGGGCTATAGACAGTGTCCCGGGTTCTGGGTGTACCGACAGTGTCTTGGGGTCTGGGGGTACAGACAGTGTCTGGGGGACAGGGGTTCAGACAGTGTCTGGGGATACAGACAGGGTCTGGGGGTGCAGGCAGTGTGTTGGGGTCTGGGAGTACAGACAGTGTATGGGCGTCTGAGAGTACAGATAGTGTCTGCGGGTCTGGGGTACAGACAGTGTCTGGGGTACAGACAGTGTCCCGGGGTCTGGGGGTACACACATTGTCTGGGTGTCTGGGGGTACAGACCATGTCTGGGGGTCTGAGGGTACAGAAAGTGTCTGGGGTTCTTGGGGTACAGACAGTGTCCTTGGGTCTGGGGTTACAGACACTGCCTGGGGGTCTGGGGGTACAGACGGTGTCTGGCTGTCTGGGAGTCCAGAAGTCTCTGGGGGTCTGCGGTACAGACAGCGTCCCGGGGTCTGGGTGTACAGACAGTGTCCCGGGTTCTGGGGGTACAGACAGTGTCTGGGGGTACAGACAGTGTCTGGGGGTCTGGGGGTACAGACCGTGTGTGGGGGTCTGGGGGTACAGACCGTGTCTGGGGGACTGAGGGTACAGAAACTGTCTGGGGTCTAGGGGTGCAGACAGTGTCTCGGGGTCTGGGGTTACAAACAGTGTCTCGGGGTCTGGAAGTACAAACAGTATCCGGGCTCTCAGGTACCGTGTCCAGGGGTCTGGGGGGTACAGGCAGCGTCTGGGGGTCTGGGGTAGAGACGGTGTCTGGCTGTCTGGGAGTCCAGAAGTGTCTAGGGGTCTGCGGTCTGGGGGTACAGACAGTGTCTGGGGGACAGGGGTTCAGACAGTGTCTGGGGTTACAGACAGTGTCTGGGGATCTGGGGGTACAGGCAGTGTGTTGGGGTCTGGGTGTACAGACCGTGTCTGGGGGACTGAGGGTACACAAAGTGTCTGGGGTCTGGGGGTACAGACAGTGTCTGGGGGTCTGAGAGTACAGATAGTGTCTGGGGGTCTGGGGTAGACAGTGTCCCGGTGTCTGGGGGTACAAACATTGTCTTGGTGTCTGGGGGTACAGACCATGTCTGGGGGTCTGAGGGTACAGAAAGTGTCTGGGGTTCTTGGGGTACAGACACTGGGTCTGGGGTTACAGACACTGCCTGGGGGTCTGGGGGTACAGACAGTGTCTCGGGGTCTGGGGGTTTAGACATTGTCTGGGGTATGGGGATACAGACAATGTCTGGGGCTTCAGGCAGTGTCTGGGGGTCTTGGGATAAAGACAGTGTCCCGGGGTCTGGGTGTACGGACCATGTCTGGGTGTCTGAGGGTAAAGAAAGTGTCTGGGGTTCTTGGGGTACAGACAGTATCCCGGGGTCTGGGGGTACAGACAGTATCCCGGGGTCTGGGGGTATAGACAGTGTCCCGGGTTCTGGGTGTACAGACAGTGTCTGGGGGTATAGACAGTGTCTGGGGGTACAGACAGTGTCTGGGGGACAGGGGTTCTGACGGTGTCTGGGAGTACAGACAGTGTCTCGGTGTATGGGGTTACAGGCAGTGTGTTGGGGTCTCGGTGTACAGACAGTGTCTGGGGGTCTGGGGGTACAGACAGTGTCTGGGGGACAGGGGTTCAGACAGTGTCTGGGGCTACAGACAGTGTCTGGGGGTCTGGGGGTACAGGCAGTGTGTTGGGGTCTGGGGGACTGAGGGTACAGATAGTGTCTGGGGGTCTGGGGTACAGACAGTGTCTGCGGTACAGACAGTGTTCCGGGGTCTGGGCATACAAAAATTGTCTGTGTGTCTGGGGGTACAGTCCATGTCTGGGGGCCTGAGGGTACAGAAAGTGTCTGGGGTTCTTGGGGTACAGACCGTGTCCCTGGGTCTGGGGTTAGAGACACGGTCTGGGGGTAGAGACAGTATCCCGGGGTCTGGGGTACAGACAGTGTCTGGGGGTCTGTGGTACAGACAGTGTCCCGGGTTCTGGGTGTACAGACAGTGTCTGGGGTTCTGGGGGTACAGACAGTGTCTGGGGGTCTGGGGGTACAGACAGTGTCTGGGGGACAGGGGTTCAGATAGTGTCTGGGGGTACAGACAGTGACCCGGGTTCTGGGTGTACAGACAGTGTCTGGGGGTACAGACAGTGTCTTGGGGTCTGGGGATACAGACAGTGTCTGGGGGTCTGGGGGTACAGACAGTGTCTGGGGGACAGGGGTTCAGATAGTGTCTGGGGTACAGACAGTGTCTGGGGGTCTTGGGTACAGACAGTTTCTGGGGAACAGACTGTGTCTGGGGTCTGGGGTACAGACAGTGTCTGGGGGACTGGGGTTCAGACAGTGTCTGGGGTACAGACAGTGTCCCGGGGTCTGGGGGTACAAACATTGTCTGGTGGTCTGGGGGTACAGAAAGTGTCTGGGGTTCTGGGGGTAATGACAGTGTCTGGGGGTCTGGGGTACAGACAGTGTCTGGGGAACAGACAGTGTCTGGGGAACAGACTGTGTCTGGGGTCTGGGGTTACAGACAGTGTCTGGGGGTACAGACAGTGTCTGGGGGTCTTGGGGTACAGACAGTGTCTGGGGGACTGGGAATACAGACAGTGTCTGGAGGTCTGGGGTTCAGACAGTGTCTGGGGGTACAGACAGTGTCTGGGGGTCTGGGGTACAGACAGTGTCTGGGGAACAGACTGTGTCTGGCATCTGGGGGTACAGACAGTGACTGGGGGACTGGGGTTCAGACAGTGTCTGGGGTAAAGACAGTGTCCCGGGGTCTGGGGGTACAAACATTGTCTGGTGGTCTGTGGGTACAGAAAGTGTCTGGGGTTCTTGGGGTACAGACAGTGTCTGGGGTCTGGGGTGCATGCAGTGTCTCGGGGTCTTGGGGTACAGACATTGTCTGGGGGACTGATGGTACAGAAAGTGTCTGGGGTCTGAGAGTACAGTTAGTGTCTGGGGGTCTGGGGTACAGACAGTGTCTGGGGGTACAAACATTGTCTGGGTGTCTGGGGGTACAGACCATGTCTGGGGGTCTGAGGGTACAGAAAGTGTCTGGGGTCCTTGGGGTAAAGACAGTGTCCCTGGGTCTGGGGTTACAGACACTGTCTGGGGTCTGGGGGTGCAGACACTGTCTGGGGGTACAGACAGTGTCTGGGGGTCTGGGGGTACAGACCGTGTCTGGGGGACTGAGGGTACAGGAAGTGTCTGAGGTCTAGGGGTGCAGACAGTGTCTCGGGGTCTGGGGTTACAGACAGTGTCGTGGGGTCTGGGGTTACAGACAGTGTCCTGGGGTCTGGGAGTACAGACAGTGTCCGGGGTCTCAGGTACCGGGACTGGGGGTACAGGCAGCATCTGGGGGTCTGGGGAACAGATGGTGTCTGGCTGTATGGGAGTCCAGAAGTGTCTGGGGGTCTGGGGGTACAGACAGTGTCCTGGGTTCTGGGTGTACAGACAGTGTCTGGGGTACAGACAGTGTCTGGGGGACAGGGGTTCATACAGTGTCTGGGGGTACAGACAGTGTCTGGGGGTCTGGGGGTACAGGCAGAGTGTGGGGGTCTGGGGGTACAGACCATGTCTGGGGGACTGAGGGTACAGAAAGTGTCTGGGGTCTGGGGGTACAGACAGTGTCTGGGGGTCTGAGAGTACAGATAGTGTCTGGGGTACAGACAGTGTCTGGGGTACACACAGTGTCCCGGGGTCTGGGGGTACAAACATTGTCTTGGTGTCTGGGGGTACAGACCATGTCTGGGGGTCTGAGGGTACAGAAAGTGCCTGGGGTTCTTGGGGTACAGACAGTGTCCCTGGGTCTGGGGTTACAGACACGGTCTGGGGTTACAGACAGTATCCCGGGGTCTGGGGGTACAGACAGTGTCTGGGGGTCTGGGGTGCAGACAGTGTCTGGGGGTACAGACAGTGTGTGGGGGTCTGGGGGTACAGACCGTGTCTGGGGGACTGAGGGTACAGAAAGTATCTGAGGTCTAGGGGTGCAGACAGTGTCTCGGGGTCTGGGGGTACAGATAGTGTCTGGTGGACAGGGTTTCAGACAGTGTCTGGGGGTACAGACAGTGTCTGGAGTCTGGGGTAAAGACAGTGTCTGGGAAACAGACTGTGTCTGGGAGACTGGGGTTCAGACAGTGTCTGGGGTACAGACAGTGTCCCGGGGTCTGGGGGTACAAACATTGTCTGGGGGTCTGGGGGTACAGTCAGTATCTGGGGGTCTGGGGTACAGACAGTGTCTGGGGTGCATACAGTGTCTCGGGGTCTGCGGGTACAGACAGGGTCTGGGGGTAGAGGCAGTGTGTTGGGATCTTGGGGTACAGACCGTGTCTGGAGGACTGAGGTTACAGAAAGTGTCTGGGGTCTGGGGGTCCAGTCAGTGTCCCGGGTTCTGGGTGTACAGACAGTGTCTGGGGTTCTGGGGGTATAGACAGTGTCTGGGGGACAGGGGTTACAGAAAGTGTCTGGGTCTGGGGGTCCAGTCAGTGTCCCGGGTTCTGGGTGTACAGACAGTGTCTGGGGTTCTGGGGGTATAGACAGTGTCTGGGGGACAGGGGTTCCGACAGTGTCTGGGGGTACAGACAGGGTCTGGGGGTACAGTCAGTGTGTTGGGGTCTGGGGGTACAGAGAGTGTCCGGGGGACTGCGGGTACAGAAAGTGTCTGGGGTCTGGGGGTACAGACAATGTCTGGGGGTCTGGAGTACTGACAGTGTCTGGGGTACAGACAGTGTCCCGGGGTCTGGGGGTACAAACATTGTCTGGGTGTCTGGGGGTACAGACCATGTCTGGGGTTCTTGGGGTACAGACAGTATCCCGGGGTCTGGGGGTACAGACAGTGTCTGGGGGTACAGACAGTGTCTGGGGGTACAGATAGTGTGTGGGGGTCTGGGGGTACAGACCGTGTCTGTGGGACTGAGGGTACAGAAAGTATCTGAGGTCTAGGGGTGTAGACAGTGTCTTGGGGTCTGGGGTTACAGACAGTGTCCTGGGGTCTGGGAGTACAGACAGTGTCCGGGCTCTCAGGTACCATGTCTGGGCGTCTGGGGGGTGCAGGCGGCGTCTGGGGGTCTGGGGTACAGACGGTGTCTGGCTGTCTGGGAGTCCAGAATAGTCTGGGGGTCTGCGGTACATACAGTGTCCCGGGGTCTGGGGGTACAGACAGTGTCCCGGGTTCTGGGTGTACAGACAGTGTCTGGGGGTCTGGGGATACAGACAGTGTCTGGGGGACAGGGGTTCAGACAGTGTCTGGGGGTACAGACAGTGTCTGGGGTCTGGGGTACAGACAGTGTCTGGGTTCTTGGGGTACAGACAGTGTCTGGGGGTCTGGGGGTACAGGCAGTGTGTTGGGGTCTGGGGGACTGAGGGTACAGATAGTGTCTGGGGGTCTGGGGTACAGACAGTGTCTGCGGTACAGACAGTGTTCCGGGGTCTGGGCATACAAACATTGTCTGTGTGTCTGGGGGTACAGTCCATGTCTGGGGGCCTGAGGGTACAGAAAGTGTCTGGGGTTCTTGGGGTACAGACCGTGTCCCTGGGTCTGGGGTTAGAGACACGGTCTGGGGGTAGAGACAGTATCCCGGGGTCTGGGGTACAGACAGTGTCTGGGGGTGCAGACAGGGTCTAGGGGTGCAGACTGTGTCTCGGGGTCTGGGGTTACAGACAGTGTCCTGGGGTCTGGGAGTACAGACAGTGTCCGGGCTCTCGGGTACCGTGTCCGGGGGTCTGGGGGGTGCAGGCAGCGTCTGGGGATCTGGGGTACAGACGGTGTCTGGCTGTCCGGGGGTCCAGAAGTGTCTGGGGGTCTGTGGTACAGACAATGTCCCGGGTTCTGGGTGTACAGACAGTGTCTGGGGGTCTGGGGGTACAGACAGTGTCTGGGGGTCTGGGGGTACAGACAGTGTCAGGGGGACAGGGGTTCAGGTAGTGTCTGGGGGTACAGACAGTGACCCGGGTTCTGGGTGTACAGACAGTGTCTGGGGGTACAGACAGTGTCTTGGGGTCTGGGGATACAGACAGTGTCTGGGGTCTGGGGGTACAGACAGTGTCTGGGGGACAGGGGTTCAGATAGTGTCTGGGGTACAGACAGTGTCTGGGGGTCTGGGGTACAGACAGTGTCTGGGGAACAGACTGTGTCTGGGGTCTGGGGTACAGACAGTGTCTGGGGGACTGGGGTTCAGACAGTGTCTGGGGTACAGACAGTGTCCCGGGGTCTGGGGGTACAAACATTGTCTGGTGGTCTGGGGGTACAGAAAGTGTCTGGGGTCTGGGGGTGCAGACACTGTCTGGGGGTACAGACAGTGTCTGGGGGTCTGGGGGTACAGACCGTGTCTGGGGGACTGAGGGTACAGGAAGTGTCTGAGGTCTAGGGGTGCAGACAGTGTCTCGGGGTCTGGGGTTACAGACAGTGTCGTGGGGTCTGGGGTTACAGACAGTGTCCTGGGGTCTGGGAGTACAGACAGTGTCCGGGGTCTCAGGTACCGGGACTGGGGGTACAGGCAGCATCTGGGGGTCTGGGGAACAGATGGTGTCTGGCTGTCTGGGAGTCCAGAAGTGTCTGGGGGTCTGGGGGTACAGACAGTGTCCTGGGTTCTGGGTGTACAGACAGTGTCTGGGGTACAGACAGTGTCTGGGGGACAGGGGTTCATACAGTGTCTGGGGGTACAGACAGTGTCTGGGGTACAGACAGTGTCTGGGGGACAGGGGTTCATACAGTGTCTGGGGGTACAGACAGTGTCTGGGGGTCTGGGGGTACAGGCAGAGTGTGGGGGTCTGGGGGTACAGACCATGTCTGGGGGACTGAGGGTACAGAAAGTGTCTGGGGTCTGGGGGTACAGACAGTGTCTGGGGGTCTGAGAGTACAGATAGTGTCTGGGGTACAGGCAGTGTCTGGGGTACACACAGTGTCCCGGGGTCTGGGGGTACAAACATTGTCTTGGTGTCTGGGGGTACAGACCATGTCTGGGGGTCTGAGGGTACAGAAAGTGCCTGGGGTTCTTGGGGTACAGACAGTGTCCCTGGGTCTGGGGTTACAGACACGGTCTGGGGTTACAGACAGTATCCCGGGGTCTGGGGGTACAGACAGTGTCTGGGGGTCTGGGGTGCAGACAGGGTCTGGGGGTACAGACAGTGTGTGGGGGTCTGGGGGTACAGACCGTGTCTGGGGGACTGAGGGTACAGAAAGTATCTGAGGTCTAGGGGTGCAGACAGTGTCTCGGGGTCTGGGGGTACAGACAGTGTCTGGTGGACAGGGTTTCAGACAGTGTCTGGGGGTACAGACAGTGTCTGGGATCTGGGGTAAAGACAGTGTCTGGGAAACAGACTGTGTCTGGGGGACTGGGGTTCAGACAGTGTCTGGGGTACAGACAGTGTCCCGGGGTCTGGGGGTACAAACATTGTCTGGGGGTCTGGGGGTACAGTCAGTATCTGGGGGTCTGGGGTACAGACAGTGTCTGGGGTGCATACAGTGTCTCGGGGTCTGCGGGTACAGACAGGGTCTGGGGGTAGAGGCAGTGTGTTGGGATCTTGGGGTACAGACCGTGTCTGGAGGACTGAGGTTACAGAAAGTGTCTGGGGTCTGGGGGTCCAGTCAGTGTCCCGGGTTCTGGGTGTACAGACAGTGTCTGGGGTTCTGGGGGTATAGACAGTGTCTGGGGGACAGGGGTTCCGACAGTGTCTGGGGGTACAGACAGGGTCTGGGGGTACAGGCAGTGTGTTGGGGTCTGGGGGTACAGAGAGTGTCCGGGGGACTGCGGGTACAGAAAGTGTCTGGGGTCTGGGGGTACAGACAATGTCTGGGGGTCTGGGGTACAGACAGTGTCTGGGGTACAGACAGTGTCCCGGGGTCTGGGGGTACAAACATTGTCTGGGTGTCTGGGGGTACAGACCATGTCTGGGGTTCTTGGGGTACAGACAGTGTCCCTGGGTCTGGGGTTACAGACACTGCCTGGGGATCTGGGGGTACAGACAGTATCCCGGGGTCTGGGGGTACAGACAGTGTCTGGGGGTACAGACAGTGTCTGGGGGTCTGGGGGTACAGATAGTGTGTGGGGGTCTGGGGGTACAGACCGTGTCTGGGGGACTGAGGGTACAGAAAGTATCTGAGGTCTAGGGGTGTAGACAGTGTCTTGGGGTCTGGGGTTACAGACAGTGTCCTGGGGTCTGGGAGTACAGACAGTGTCCGGGCTCTCAGGTACCATGTCTGGGCGTCTGGGGGGTGCAGGCAGCGTCTGGGGGTCTGGGGTACAGACGGTGTCTGGCTGTCTGGGAGTCCAGAATAGTCTGGGGGTCTGCGGTACATACAGTGTCCCGGGGTCTGGGGGTACAGACAGTGTCCCGGGTTCTGGGTGTACAGACAGTGTCTGGGGGTCTGGGGATACAGACAGTGTCTGGGGGACAGGGGTTCAGACAGTGTCTGGGGATACAGACAGTGTCTGGGGTCTGGGGTACAGACAGTGTCTGGGTTCTTGGGGTACAGACAGTGTCTGGGGGTCTGGGGGTACAGGCAGTGTGTTGGGGTCTGGGGGACTGAGGGTACAGATAGTGTCTGGGGGTCTGGGGTACAGACAGTGTCTGCGGTACAGACAGTGTTCCGGGGTCTGGGCGTACAAACATTGTCTGTGTGTCTGGGGGTACAGTCCATGTCTGGGGGCCTGAGGGTACAGAAAGTGTCTGGGGTTCTTGGGGTACAGACCGTGTCCCTGGGTCTGGGGTTAGAGACACGGTCTGGGGGTAGAGACAGTATCCCGGGGTCTGGGGTACAGACAGTGTCTGGGGGTGCAGACAGGGTCTAGGGGTGCAGACTGTGTCTCGGGGTCTGGGGTTACAGACAGTGTCCTGGGGTCTGGGAGTACAGACAGTGTCCGGGCTCTTGGGTACCGTGTCCGGGGGTCTGGGGGGTGCAGGCAGCGTCTGGGGATCTGGGGTACAGACGGTGTCTGGCTGTCCGGGAGTCCAGAAGTGTCTGGGGGTCTGTGGTACAGACAATGTCCCGGGTTCTGGGTGTACAGACAGTGTCTGGGGGTCTGGGGGTACAGACAGTGTCTGGGGGTCTGGGGGTACAGACAGTGTCTGGGGGACAGGGGTTCAGGTAGTGTCTGGGGGTACAGACAGTGACCCGGGTTCTGGGTGTACAGACAGTGTCTGGGGGTACAGACAGTGTCTTGGGGTCTGGGGATACAGACAGTGTCTGGGGGTCTGGGGGTACAGACAGTGTCTGGGGGACAGGGGTTCAGATAGTGTCTGGGGTACAGACAGTGTCTGGGGGTCTTGGGTACAGACAGTGTCTGGGGAACAGACTGTGTCTGGGGTCTGGGGTACAGACAGTGTCTGGGGGACTGGGGTACAGACAGTGTCTGGGGAACAGACAGTGTCTGGGGAACAGACTGTGTCTGGGGTCTGGGGTACAGACAGTGTCTGGGGGACTGGGGTTCAGACAGTGTCTGGGGTACAGACAGTGTCCCGGGGTCTGGGGGTACAAACATTGTCTGGTGGTCTGGGGGTACAGAAAGTGTCTGGGGTTCTGGGGGTAATGACAGTGTCTGGGGGTCTGGGGTACAGACAGTGTCTGGGGAACAGACAGTGTCTGGGGAACAGACTGTGTCTGGGGTCTGGGGTTACAGACAGTGTCTGGGGGTACAGACAGTGTCTGGGGGTCTTGGGGTACAGACAGTGTCTGGGGGACTGGGAATACAGACAGTGTCTGGGGTCTGGGGTTCAGACAGTGTCTGGGGGTACAGACAGTGTCTGGGGGTCTGGGGTACAGACAGTGTCTGGGGAACAGACTGTGTCTGGCGTCTGGGGGTACAGACAGTGACTGGGGGACTGGGGTTCAGACAGTGTCTGGGGTACAGACAGTGTCCCGGGGTCTGGGGGTACAAACATTGTCTGGTGGTCTGTGGGTACAGAAAGTGTCTGGGGTTCTTGGGGTACAGACAGTGTCTGGGGTCTGGGGTGCATGCAGTGTCTCGGGGTCTTGGGGTACAGACAGTGTCTGGGGGACTGAGGGTACAGAAAGTGTCTGGGGTCTGAGAGTACAGTTAGTGTCTGGGGGTCTGGGGTACAGACAGTGTCTGGGGGTACAAACATTGTCTGGGTGTCTGGGGGTACAGACCATGTCTGGGGGTCTGAGGGTACAGAAAGTGTCTGGGGTCCTTGGGGTAAAGACAGTGTCCCTGGGTCTGGGGTTACAGACACTGTCTGGGGTCTGGGGGTGCAGACACTGTCTGGGGGTACAGACAGTGTCTGGGGGTCTGGGGGTACAGACCGTGTCTGGGGGACTGAGGGTACAGGAAGTGTCTGAGGTCTAGGGGTGCAGACAGTGTCTCGGGGTCTGGGGTTACAGACAGTGTCGTGGGGTCTGGGGTTACAGACAGTGTCCTGGGGTCTGGGAGTACAGACAGTGTCCGGGGTCTCAGGTACCGGGACTGGGGGTACAGGCAGCATCTGGGGGTCTGGGGAACAGATGGTGTCTGGCTGTCTGGGAGACCAGAAGTGTCTGGGGGTCTGGGGGTACAGACAGTGTCTAGGGTTCTGGGTGTACAGACAGTGTCTGGGGTACAGACAGTGTCTGGGGGACAGGGGTTCATACAGTGTCTGGGGGTACAGACAGTGTCTGGGGGTCTGGGGGTACAGGCAGAGTGTGGGGGTCTGGGGGTACAGACCATGTCTGGGGGACTGAGGGTACAGAAAGTGTCTGGGGTCTGGGGGTACAGACAGTGTCTGGGGGTCTGAGAGTACAGACAGTGTCTGGGGTACAGACAGTGTCTGGGGTACAGACAGTGTCCCGGGGTCTGGGGGTACAAACATTGTCTTGGTGTCTGGGGGTACAGACCATGTCTGGGGGTCTGAGGGTACAGAAAGTGCCTGGGGTTCTTGGGGTACAGACAGTGTCCCTGGGTCTGGGGTTACAGACACGGTCTGGGGTTACAGACAGTATCCCGGGGTCTGGGGGTACAGACAGTGTCTGGGGGTCTGGGGTGCAGACAGGGTCTGGGGGTACAGACAGTGTGTGGGGGTCTGGGGGTACAGACCGTGTCTGGGGGACTGAGGGTACAGAAAGTATCTGAGGTCTAGGGGTGCAGACAGTGTCTCGGGGTCTGGGGGTACAGACAGTGTCTGGTGGACAGGGTTTCAGACAGTGTCTGGGGGTACAGACAGTGTCTGGGGTCTGGGGTAAAGACAGTGTCTGGGAAACAGACTGTGTCTGGGGGACTGGGGTTCAGACAGTGTCTGGGGTACAGACAGTGTCCCGGGGTCTGGGGGTACAAACATTGTCTGGGGGTCTGGGGGTACAGTCAGTATCTGGGGGTCTGGGGTACAGACAGTGTCTGGGGAACAGACAGTGTCCCGGGGTCTGGGGGTACAAACATTGTCTGGTGGTCTGGGGGTACAGAAAGTGTCTGGGGTTCTTGGGGTACAGATAGTGTCTGGGGTGCATACAGTGTCTCGGGGTCTGCGGGTACAGACAGGGTCTGGGGGTACAGGCAGTGTGTTGGGATCTTGGGGTACAGACCGTGTCTGGGGGACTGAGGTTACAGAAAGTGTCTGGGGTCTGGGGGTCCAGACAGTGTCCCGGGTTCTGGGTGTACAGACAGTGTCTGGGGTTCTGGGGGTATAGACAGTGTCTGGGGGACAGGGGTTCCGACAGTGTCTGGGGGTACAGACAGGGTCTGGGGGTACAGGCAGTGTGTTGGGGTCTGGGGGTACAGACAGTGTCCGGGGGACTGCGGGTACAGAAAGTGTCTGGGGTCTGGGGGTACAGACAATGTCTGGGGGTCTGGGGTACAGACAGTGTCTGGGGTACAGACAGTGTCCCGGGGTCTGGGGGTACAAACATTGTCTGGGTGTCTGGGGGTACAGACCATGTCTGGGGTTCTTGGGGTACAGACAGTGTCCCTGGGTCTGGGGTTACAGACACTGCCTGGGGATCTGGGGGTACAGACAGTATCCCGGGGTCTGGGGGTACAGACAGTGTCTGGGGGTACAGACAGTGTCTGGGGGTCTGGGGGTACAGATAGTGTGTGGGGGTCTGGGGGTACAGACCGTGTCTGGGGGACTGAGGGTACAGAAAGTATCTGAGGTCTAGGGGTGTAGACAGTGTCTTGGGGTCTGGGGTTACAGACCGTGTCCTGGGGTCTGGAGTACAGACAGTGTCCGGGCTCTCAGGTACCGTGTCCGGGGGTCTGGGGGGTGCAGGCAGCGTCTGGGGTCTGGGGTACAGACGGTGTCTGGCTGTCTGGGAGTCCAGAATAGTCTGGGGGTCTGCGGTACATAGAGTGTCCCGGGGTCTGGGGGTACAGACAGTGTCCCGGGTTCTGGGTGTACAGACAGTGTCTGGGGGTCTGGGGATACAGACAGTGTCTGGGGGACAGGGGTTCAGACAGTGTCTGGGGGTACAGACAGTGTCTGGGGTCTGGGGTACAGACAGTGTCTGGGTTCTTGGGGTACAGACAGTGTCTGGGGGTTTGGGGGTACAGACAGTGTCTGGGGTCTGGGAGTACAGACAGTGTCTGGGGGACTGGGGTTCAGACAGTGTCTGGGTGCACAGACAGTGTCTGGGGCTCTGGGGGTACAGACAGTGTCAGGGGGTCTGGGGCTATAGACAGTGTCCCGGGTTTTGGGTGTACCGACAGTGTCTTGGGGTCTGGGGGTACAGACAGTGTCTGGGGGACAGGGGTTCAGACAGTGTCTGGGGGTCTGCGGGTACAGGCAGAGTGTGGGGGTCTGGGGGTACAAACATTGTCTGGTGGTCTGGGGGTACAGAAAGTGTCTGGGGTTCTTGGGGTACAGATAGTGTCTGGGGTGCATACAGTGTCTCGGGGTCTGGGGGTACAGACAGGGTCTGGGGGTACAGGCAGTGTGTTGGGATCTTGGGGTACAGACCGTGTCTGGGGGACTGAGGTTACAGAAAGTGTCTGGGGTCTGGGGGTCCAGACAGTGTCCCGGGTTCTGGGTGTACAGACAGTGTCTGGGGGTCTGGGGGTATAGACAGTGTCTGGGGGACAGGGGTTCAGACAGTGTCTGGGGGTACAGACAGGGTCTGGGGGTACAGGCAGTGTGTTGGGGTCTGGGGGTACAGACAGTGTCCGGGGGACAGGGGTTCAGACAGTGTCTGGGGATACAGACAGGGTCTGGGGGTGCAGGCAGTGTGTTGGGGCCTGGGGGTACAGACAGTGTATGGGCGTCTGAGAGTACAGCTAGTGTCTTTGGGTCTGGGGTACAGACAGTGTCTGGGGTACAGACAGTGTCCCGGGGTCTGGGGGTACAAACATTGTCTGGTGGTCTGGGGGTACAGAAAGTGTCTGGGGTTCTTGGGGTACAGATAGTGTCTGGGGTGCATACAGTGTCTCGGGGTCTGCGGGTACAGACAGGGTCTGGGGGTACAGGCAGTGTGTTGGGATCTTGGGGTACAGACCGTGTCTGGGGGACTGAGGTTACAGAAAGTGTCTGGGGTCTGGGGGTCCAGACAGTGTCCCGGGTTCTGGGTGTACAGACAGTGTCTGGGGTTCTGGGGGTATAGACAGTGTCTGGGGGACAGGGGTTCCGACAGTGTCTGGGGGTACAGACAGGGTCTGGGGGTACAGGCAGTGTGTTGGGGTCTGGGGGTACAGACAGTGTCCGGCGGACTGCGGGTACAGAAAGTGTCTGGGGTCTGGGGGTACAGACAATGTCTGGGGGTCTGGGGTACAGACAGTGTCTGGGGTACAGACAGTGTCCCGGGGTCTGGGGGTACAAACATTGTCTGGGTGTCTGGGGGTACAGACCATGTCTGGGGTTCTTGGGGTACAGACAGTGTCCCTGGGTCTGGGGTTACAGACACTGCCTGGGGATCTGGGGGTACAGACAGTATCCCGGGGTCTGGGGGTACAGACAGTGTCTGGGGGTACAGACAGTGTCTGGGGGTCTGGGGGTACAGATAGTGTGTGGGGGTCTGGGGGTACAGACCGTGTCTGGGGGACTGAGGGTACAGAAAGTATCTGAGGTCTAGGGGTGTAGACAGTGTCTTGGGGTCTGGGGTTACAGACCGTGTCCTGGGGTCTGGGAGTACAGACAGTGTCCGGGCTCTCAGGTACCGTGTCCGGGGGTCTGGGGGGTGCAGGCAGCGTCTGGGGTACAGACGGTGTCTGGCTGTCTGGGAGTCCAGAATAGTCTGGGGGTCTGCGGTACATAGAGTGTCCCGGGGTCTGGGGGTACAGACAGTGTCCCGGGTTCTGGGTGTACAGACAGTGTCTGGGGGTCTGGGGATACAGACAGTGTCTGGGGGACAGGGGTTCAGACAGTGTCTGGGGGTACAGACAGTGTCTGGGGTCTGGGGTACAGACAGTGTCTGGGTTCTTGGGGTACAGACAGTGTCTGGGGGTTTGGGGGTACAGACAGTGTCTGGGGTCTGGGAGTACAGACAGTGTCTGGGGGACAGGGGTTCAGACAGTGTCTGGGGGTACAGACAGGGTCTGGGGGTACAGGCAGTGTGTTGGGGTCTGGGGGTACAGACAGTGTCCGGGGGACAGGGGTTCAGACAGTGTCTGGGGATACAGACAGGGTCTGGGGGTGCAGGCAGTGTGTTGGGGCCTGGGGGTACAGACAGTGTATGGGCGTCTGAGAGTACAGATAGTGTCTTTGGGTCTGGGGTACAGACAGTGTCTGGGGTACAGACAGTGTCCCGGGGTCTGGGGGTACAAACATTGTCTGGTGGTCTGGGGGTACAGAAAGTGTCTGGGGTTCTTGGGGTACAGATAGTGTCTGGGGTGCATACAGTGTCTCGGGGTCTGCGGGTACAGACAGGGTCTGGGGGTACAGGCAGTGTGTTGGGATCTTGGGGTACAGACCGTGTCTGGGGGACTGAGGTTACAGAAAGTGTCTGGGGTCTGGGGGTCCAGACAGTGTCCCGGGTTCTGAGTGTACAGACAGTGTCTGGGGTTCTGGGGGTATAGACAGTGTCTGGGGGACAGGGGTTCCGACAGTGTCTGGGGGTACAGACAGGGTCTGGGGGTACAGGCAGTGTGTTGGGGTCTGGGGGTACAGACAGTGTCCGGGGGACTGCGGGTACAGAAAGTGTCTGGGGTCTGGGGGTCTGGGGTACAGACAGTGTCTGGGGTACAGACAGTGTCCCGGGGTCTGGGGGTACAAACATTGTCTGGGTGTCTGGGGGTACAGACCATGTCTGGGGTTCTTGGGGTACAGACAGTGTCCCTGGGTCTGGGGTTACAGACACTGCCTGGGGATCTGGGGGTACAGACAGTATCCCGGGGTCTGGGGGTACAGACAGTGTCTGGGGGTACAGACAGTGTCTGGGGGTCTGGGGGTACAGATAGTGTGTGGGGGTCTGGGGGTACAGACCGTGTCTGGGGGACTGAGGGTACAGAAAGTATCTGAGGTCTAGGGGTGTAGACAGTGTCTTGGGGTCTGGGGTTACAGACCGTGTCCTGGGGTCTGGGAGTACAGACAGTGTCCGGGCTCTCAGGTACCGTGTCCGGGGGTCTGGGGGGTGCAGGCAGCGTCTGGGGTACAGACGGTGTCTGGCTGTCTGGGAGTCCAGAATAGTCTGGGGGTCTGCGGTACATAGAGTGTCCCGGGGTCTGGGGGTACAGACAGTGTCCCGGGTTCTGGGTGTACAGACAGTGTCTGGGGGTCTGGGGATACAGACAGTGTCTGGGGGACAGGGGTTCAGACAGTGTCTGGGGGTACAGACAGTGTCTGGGGTCTGGGGTACAGACAGTGTCTGGGTTCTTGGGGTACAGACAGTGTCTGGGGGTTTGGGGGTACAGACAGTGTCTGGGGTCTGGGAGTACAGACAGTGTCTGGGGGACTGGGGTTCAGACAGTGTCTGGGTGCACAGACAGTGTCTGGGGCTCTGGGGGTACAGACAGTGTCAGGGGGTCTGGGGCTATGACAGTGTCCCGGGTTTTGGGTGTACCGACAGTGTCTTGGGGTCTGGGGGTACAGACAGTGTCTGGGGGACAGGGGTTCAGACAGTGTCTGGGGGTCTGCGGGTACAGGCAGAGTGTGGGGGTCTGGGGGTACAGACCATGTCTGGGGGACTGAGGGTACAGACAGTGTCCCGGGGTCTGGGGGTACAAACATTGTCTTGGTGTCTGGGGGTACAGACCATGTCTGGGGGTCTGAGGGTACAGAAAGTGTCTGGGGTTCTTGGGGTACAGACAGTGTCCCTGGGTCTGGGGTTACAGACACGGTCTGGGGTTACAGACAGTATCCCGGGGTCTGGGGGTACAGACAGTGTCTGGGGCTCTGGGGTGCAGACAGGGTCTGGGGGTACAGACAGTGTGTGGGGGTCTGGGGGTACAGACCGTGTCTGGGGGACTGAGGGTACAGAAAGTATCTGAGGTCTAGGGGTGCAGACAGTGTCTCGGGGTCTGGGGGTACAGACAGTGTCTGGTGGACAGGGTTTCAGACAGTGTCTGGGGGTACAGACAGTGTCTGGGGTATGGGGTAAAGACAGTGTCTGGGAAACAGACTGTGTCTGGGGGACTGGGGTTCAGACAGTGTCTGGGGTACAGACAGTGTCACGGGGTCTGGGGGTACAAACATTGTCTGGGGGTACAGTCAGTATCTGGGGGTCTGGGGTACAGACAGTGTCTGGGGAACAGACTGTGTCTGGGGTCTGGGGGTACAGACAGTGTCTGGGGGACTGGGGTTCAGACAGTGTCTGGGGTACAGACAGTGTCCCGGGGTCTGGGGGTACAAACATTGTCTGGTGGTCTGGGGGTACAGAAAGTGTCTGGGGTTCTTGGGGTACAGATAGTGTCTGGGGTGCATACAGTGTCTCGGGGTCTGGGGGTACAGACAGGGTCTGGGGGTACAGGCAGTGTGTTGGGATCTTGGGGTACAGACCGTGTCTGGGGGACTGAGGTTACAGAAAGTGTCTGGGGTCTGGGGGTCCAGACAGTGTCCCGGGTTCTGGGTGTACAGACAGTGTCTGGGGGTCTGGGGGTATAGACAGTGTCTGGGGGACAGGGGTTCAGACAGTGTCTGGGGGTACAGACAGGGTCTGGGGGTACAGGCAGTGTGTTGGGGTCTGGGGGTACAGACAGTGTCCGGGGGACTGCGGGTACAGAAAGTGTCTGGGGTCTGGGGGTACAGACAATGTCTGGGGGTCTGGGGTACAGACAGTGTCTAGGGTACAGACAGTGTCCCGGGGTCTGGGGGTACAAACATTGTCTGGGTGTCTGGGGGTACAGACCATGTCTGGGGTTCTTGGGGTACAGACAGTGTCCCTGGGTCTGGGGTTACAGACACTGCCTGGGGATCTGGGGGTACAGGCATTATCCCGGGGTCTGGGGGTACAGACAGTGTCTGGGGGTACAGACAGTGTCTGGGGGTACAGATAGTGTGTGGGGGTCTTGGGGTACAGACCGTGTCTGGGGGACTGAGGGTACAGAAAGTATCTGAGGTCTAGGGGTGTAGACAGTGTCTTGGGGTCTGGGGTTACAGACAGTGTCCTGGGGTCTGGGAGTACAGACAGTGTCCGGGCTCTCAGGTACCGTGTCCGGGGGTCTGGGGGGTACAGGCAGCGTCTGGGGGTCTGGGGTACAGACGGTGTCTGGCTGTCTGGGAGTCCAGAATAGTCTGGGGGTCTGCGGTACATACAGTGTCCCGGGGTCTGGGGGTACAGACAGTGTCCCGGGTTCTGGGTGTACAGACAGTGTCTGGGGGTCTGGGGATACAGACAGTGTCTGGGGGACAGGGGTTCAGACAGTGTCTGGGGGTACAGACAGTGTCTGGGGTCTGGGGTACAGACAGTGTCTGGGTTCTTGGGGTACAGACAGTGTCTGGGGGTTTGGTGGTACAGACAGTGTCTGGGGTCTGGGAGTACAGACAGTGTCTGGGGGACTGGGGTTCAGACAGTGTCTGGGTGCACAGACAGTGTCTGGGGCTCTGGGGGTACAGACAGTGTCAGGGGGTCTGGGGCTATAGACAGTGTCCCGGGTTCTGGGTGTACCGACAGTGTCTTGGGGTCTGGGGGTACAGACAGTGTCTGGGGGACAGGGGTTCAGACAGTGTCTGGGGATACAGACAGGGTCTGGGGGTGCAGGCAGTGTGTTGGGGCCTGGGGGTACAGACAGTGTATGGGCGTCTGAGAGTACAGATAGTGTCTTTGGGTCTGGGGTACAGACAGTGTCTGGGGTACAGACAGTGTCCCGGGGTCTGGGGGTACAAACATTGTCTGGTGGTCTGGGGGTACAGAAAGTGTCTGGGGTTCTTGGGGTACAGATAGTGTCTGGGGTGCATACAGTGTCTCGGGGTCTGCGGGTACAGACAGGGTCTGGGGGTACAGGCAGTGTGTTGGGATCTTGGGGTACAGACCGTGTCTGGGGGACTGAGGTTACAGAAAGTGTCTGGGGTCTGGGGGTCCAGACAGTGTCCCGGGTTCTGGGTGTACAGACAGTGTCTGGGGTTCTGGGGGTATAGACAGTGTCTGGGGGACAGGGGTTCCGACAGTGTCTGGGGGTACAGACAGGGTCTGGGGGTACAGGCAGTGTGTTGGGGTCTGGGGGTACAGACAGTGTCCGGGGGACTGCGGGTACAGAAAGTGTCTGGGGTCTGGGGGTACAGACAATGTCTGGGGGTCTGGGGTACAGACAGTGTCTGGGGTACAGACAGTGTCCCGGGGTCTGGGGGTACAAACATTGTCTGGGTGTCTGGGGGTACAGACCATGTCTGGGGTTCTTGGGGTACAGACAGTGTCCCTGGGTCTGGGGTTACAGACACTGCCTGGGGATCTGGGGGTACAGACAGTATCCCGGGGTCTGGGGGTACAGACAGTGTCTGGGGGTACAGACAGTGTCTGGGGGTCTGGGGGTACAGATAGTGTGTGGGGGTCTGGGGGTACAGACCGTGTCTGGGGGACTGAGGGTACAGAAAGTATCTGAGGTCTAGGGGTGTAGACAGTGTCTTGGGGTCTGGGGTTACAGACCGTGTCCTGGGGTCTGGGAGTACAGACAGTGTCCGGGCTCTCAGGTACCGTGTCCGGGGGTCTGGGGGGTGCAGGCAGCGTCTGGGGTACAGACGGTGTCTGGCTGTCTGGGAGTCCAGAATAGTCTGGGGGTCTGCGGTACATAGAGTGTCCCGGGGTCTGGGGGTACAGACAGTGTCCCGGGTTCTGGGTGTACAGACAGTGTCTGGGGGTCTGGGGATACAGACAGTGTCTGGGGGACAGGGGTTCAGACAGTGTCTGGGGGTACAGACAGTGTCTGGGGTCTGGGGTACAGACAGTGTCTGGGTTCTTGGGGTACAGACAGTGTCTGGGGGTTTGGGGGTACAGACAGTGTCTGGGGTCTGGGAGTACAGACAGTGTCTGGGGGACTGGGGTTCAGACAGTGTCTGGGTGCACAGACAGTGTCTGGGGCTCTGGGGGTACAGACAGTGTCAGGGGGTCTGGGGCTATGACAGTGTCCCGGGTTTTGGGTGTAACCGACAGTGTCTTGGGGTCTGGGGGTACAGACAGTGTCTGGGGGACAGGGGTTCAGACAGTGTCTGGGGGTCTGCGGGTACAGGCAGAGTGTGGGGGTCTGGGGGTACAGACCATGTCTGGGGGACTGAGGGTACAGAAAGTGTCTGGGGTCTGGGGGTACAGACAGTGTCTGGGGGTCTGAGAGTACAGATAGTGTCTGGGGTACAGACAGTGTCTGGGGTACAGACAGTGTCCCGGGGTCTGGGGGTACAAACATTGTCTTGGTGTCTGGGGGTACAGACCATGTCTGGGGGTCTGAGGGTACAGAAAGTGTCTGGGGTTCTTGGGGTACAGACAGTGTCCCTGGGTCTGGGGTTACAGACACGGTCTGGGGTTACAGACAGTATCCCGGGGTCTGGGGGTACAGACAGTGTCTGGGGCTCTGGGGTGCAGACAGGGTCTGGGGGTACAGACAGTGTGTGGGGGTCTGGGGTACAGACCGTGTCTGGGGGACTGAGGGTACAGAAAGTATCTGAGGTCTAGGGGTGCAGACAGTGTCTCGGGGTCTGGGGGTACAGACAGTGTCTGGTGGACAGGGTTTCAGACAGTGTCTGGGGGTACAGACAGTGTCTGGGGTCTGGGGTAAAGACAGTGTCTGGGAAACAGACTGTGTCTGGGGGACTGGGGTTCAGACAGTGTCTGGGGTACAGACAGTGTCACGGGGTCTGGGGGTACAAACATTGTCTGGGGGTCTGGGGGTACAGTCAGTATCTGGGGGTCTGGGGTACAGACAGTGTCTGGGGAACAGACTGTGTCTGGGGTCTGGGGGTACAGACAGTGTCTGGGGGACTGGGGTTCAGACAGTGTCTGGGGTACAGACAGTGTCCCGGGGTCTGGGGGTACAAACATTGTCTGGTGGTCTGGGGGTACAGAAAGTGTCTGGGGTTCTTGGGGTACAGATAGTGTCTGGGGTGCATACAGTGTCTCGGGGTCTGGGGGTACAGACAGGGTCTGGGGGTACAGGCAGTGTGTTGGGATCTTGGGGTACAGACCGTGTCTGGGGGACTGAGGTTACAGAAAGTGTCTGGGGTCTGGGGGTCCAGACAGTGTCCCGGGTTCTGGGTGTACAGACAGTGTCTGGGGGTCTGGGGGTATAGACAGTGTCTGGGGGACAGGGGTTCAGACAGTGTCTGGGGGTACAGACAGGGTCTGGGGGTACAGGCAGTGTGTTGGGGTCTGGGGGTACAGACAGTGTCCGGGGGACTGCGGGTACAGAAAGTGTCTGGGGTCTGGGGGTACAGACAATGTCTGGGGGTCTGGGGTACAGACAGTGTCTAGGGTACAGACAGTGTCCCGGGGTCTGGGGGTACAAACATTGTCTGGGTGTCTGGGGGTACAGACCATGTCTGGGGTTCTTGGGGTACAGACAGTGTCCCTGGGTCTGGGGTTACAGACACTGCCTGGGGATCTGGGTGTACAGGCATTATCCCGGGGTCTGGGGGTACAGACAGTGTCTGGGGGTACAGACAGTGTCTGGGGGTACAGACAGTGTCTGGGGGTACAGATAGTGTGTGGGGGTCTTGGGGTACAGACCGTGTCTGGGGGACTGAGGGTACAGAAAGTATCTGAGGTCTAGGGGTGTAGACAGTGTCTTGGGGTCTGGGGTTACAGACAGTGTCCTGGGGTCTGGGAGTACAGACAGTGTCCGGGCTCTCAGGTACCGTGTCCGGGGGTCTGGGGGGTACAGGCAGCGTCTGGGGGTCTGGGGTACAGACGGTGTCTGGCTGTCTGGGAGTCCAGAATAGTCTGGGGGTCTGCGGTACATACAGTGTCCCGGGGTCTGGGGGTACAGACAGTGTCCCGGGTTCTGGGTGTACAGACAGTGTCTGGGGGTCTGGGGATACAGACAGTGTCTGGGGGACAGGGGTTCAGACAGTGTCTGGGGGTACAGACAGTGTCTGGGGTCTGGGGTACAGACAGTGTCTGGGTTCTTGGGGTACAGACAGTGTCTGGGGGTTTGGTGGTACAGACAGTGTCTGGGGTCTGGGAGTACAGACAGTGTCTGGGGGACTGGGGTTCAGACAGTGTCTGGGTGCACAGACAGTGTCTGGGGCTCTGGGGGTACAGACAGTGTCAGGGGGTCTGGGGCTATAGACAGTGTCCCGGGTTCTGGGTGTACCGACAGTGTCTTGGGGTCTGGGGGTACAGACAGTGTCTGGGGGACAGGGGTTCAGACAGTGTCTGGGGATACAGACAGGGTCTGGGGGTGCAGGCAGTGTGTTGGGGCCTGGGGGTACAGACAGTGTATGGGCGTCTGAGAGTACAGATAGTGTCTTTGGGTCTGGGGTACAGACAGTGTCTGGGGTACAGACAGTGTCCCGGGGTCTGGGGGTACAAACATTGTCTGGGTGTCTGGGGGTACAGACCATGTCTGGGGGTCTGAGGGTTCAGAAAGTGTCTGGGGTTCTTGGGGTACAGACAGTGTCCCGGGGTCTGGGGTTACAGACACTGCCTGGGGGTCTGGGGGTACAGACGGTGTCTGGCTGTCTGGGAGTCCAGAAGTGTCTGGGGGTCTGCGGTACAGACAGCGTCCGGGGGTCTGGGTGTACAGACAGTGTCCCGGGTTCTGGGGGTACAGACAGTGTCTGGGGGTACAGACAGTGTCTGGGGGTCTGGGGGTACAGACCGTGTGTGGGGGTCTGGGGGTACAGACCGTGTCTGGGGGACTGAGGGTACAGAAAGTGTCTGGGGTCTAGGGGTGCAGACAGTGTCTCGGGGTCTGGGGTTACAAACAGTGTCCTGGTGTCTGGAAGTACAAACAGTATCCAGGCTCTCACGTACCGTGTCCAGGGGTCTGGGGGGTACAGGCAGCGTCTGGGGGTCTGGGGTAGAGACGGTGTCTGGCTGTCTGGGAGTCCAGAAGTGTCTAGGGGTCTGCAGTCTGGGGGTACAGACAGTGTCTGGGGGACAGGGGTTCAGACAGTGTCTGGGGTTACAGACAGTGTCTGGGGATCTGGGGGTACAGGCAGTGTGTTGGGGTCTGGGTGTACAGACCGTGTCTGGGGGACTGAGGGTACACAAAGTGTCTGGGGTCTGGGGGTACAGACAGTGTCTGGGGGTCTGAGAGTACAGATAGTGTCTGGGGGTCTGGGGTAGACAGTGTCCCGGTGTCTGGGGGTACAAACATTGTCTTGGTGTCTGGGGGTACAGACCATGTCTGGGGGTCTGAGGGTACAGAAAGTGTCTGGGGTTCTTGGGGTACAGACACTGGGTCTGGGGTTACAGACACTGCCTGGGGGTCTGGGGGTACAGACAGTGTCTCGGGGTCTGGGGGTTTAGACATTGTCTGGGGTATGGGGATACAGACAATGTCTGGGGCTTCAGGCAGTATCTGGGGGTCTTGGGATAAAGACAGTGTCCCGGGGTCTGGGTGTATGGACCATGTCTGGGTGTCTGAGGGTACAGAAAGTGTCTGGGGTTCTTGGGGTACAGACAGTATCCTGGGGTCTGGGGGTACAGACAGTATCCCGGGGTCTGGGGGTACAGACAGTGTCCCGGGTTCTGGGTGTACAGACAGTGTCTGGGGGTCTGGGGGTATAGACAATGTCTGGGGGTACAGACAGTGTCTGGGGGACAGGGGTTCAGACAGTGTCTGGGGGTACAGACAGTGTCTCGGGGTCTGGGGGTACAGGCAGTGTGTTGGGGTCTGGGGGTACAGACAGTGTCCGGGGGACTGCGGGTACAGAAAGTGTCTGGGGGACTGAGGGTACAGATAGTGTCTGGGGGTCTGGGGTACAGACAGTGTCTGGGGTACAGACAGTGTCCCGGGGTCTGGGGGTACAAACATTGTCTGGGTGTCTGGGGGTACAGACCATGTCTGGGGTTACTTGGGGTACAGACAGTTTCCCTGGGTCTGGGGTTACAGACACTGCCTGGGGATCTGGGGGTACAGACATTATCCCGGGGTCTGGGGGTACAGACAGTGTCTGGGGGTCTGGGGGGACAGACAGTGTCTGGGGGTCTGGCGGTACAGATAGTGTGTGAGGGTCTGGGGGTACAGACCGTTTCTGGGGGACTGAGGGTATAGAAAGTATCTGAGGTCTAGGGGTGTAGACAGTGTCTTGGGGTCTGGGGTTACAGACAGTGTCCTGGGGTCTGGGAGTACAGACAGTGTCCGGGCTCTCAGGTACCGTGTCCGGGGGTCTGGGCGGTACAGGCAGCGTCTGGGGGTTTGGGGTACAGACGGTGTCTGGCTGTCTGGGAGTCCAGAAGTGTCTGGGGGTCTGCGGTACATACAGTGTCCCGGGGTCAGGGGGTACAGACAGTGTCCCGGGTTCTGGGTGTACAGACAGTGTCTGGGGGTCTGGGGGACAGGGGTTCAGACAGTGTCTGGGGGTACAGACAGTGTCTGGGGTCTGGGGTACAGACAGTGTCTGGGTTCTTGGGGTACAGACAGTGTCTGGGGGTCTGGGGTTACAGACAGTGTCTGGTGTCTGGGAGTACAGACAGTGTCTGGGGACTGGGGTTCAGACAGTGTCTGGGTGCACAGACAGTGTCTGGGGCTCTGGGGGTACAGGCAGTGTCTGGGGGTCTGGGGCTATAGACACTGTCCCGGGTTCTGGGTGTACCGACAGTGTCATGGGGTCTGGGGGTACAGACAGTGTCTGGGGGACAGGGGTTCAGACAGTGTCTGGGGATACAGACAGGGTCTGGGGGTGCATACAGTTTCTCGGGGTCTAGGGGTACAGACAGGGACTGAGGGTACAGATAGTGTCTGGGGGTCTGGCGTACAGACAGTGTCTGGGGGCCTGGGGGTACAAACATTGTCTGGGTGTCTGGGGGTACAGACCATGTCTGGGGGTCTGAGGGTACAGAAAGTATCTGGGGTTCTTGGGGTACAGACAGTGTCCCTGGGTCTGGGGTTACAGACACTGCCTGGGGATCTGGGGGTACAGACAGTATCCCGGGGTCTGGGGGTACAGACAGTGTCTGGGGGTACAGACAGTGTCTGGGGGTCTGGGGATACAGATAGTGTGTGGGGGTCTGGGGGTACAGACCGTGTCTGGGGGACTGAGGGTACAGAAAGTATCTGAGGTCTAGGGGTGTAGACAGTGTCTTGGGGTTTGGGGTTACAGACAGTGTCCTGGGGTCTGGGAGTACAGACAGTGTCCGGGCTCTCAGGTACCGTGTCCGGGGGTCTGGGGGGTACAGGCAGCGTCTGGGGGTCTGGGGTACAGACGGTGTCTGGCTGTCTAGGAGTCCAGAATAGTCTGGGGGTCTGCGGTACATACAGTGTCCCGGGGTCTGGGGGTACAGACAGTGTCCCGGGTTCTGGGTGTACAGACAGTGTCTGGGGGTCTGGGGATACAGACAGTGTCTGGGGGACAGGGGTTCAGACAGTGTCTGGGGGTACAGACAGTGTCTGGGGTCTGGGGTACAGACAGTGTCTGGGTTCTTGGGGTACAGACAGTGTCTGGGGGTTTGGGGGTACAGACAGTGTCTGGGGTCTGGGAGTACAGACAGTGTCTGGGGGACTGGGGTTCAGACAGTGTCTGGGGGTACAGACAGTGTCTGTGGTCTGGGGTACAGACAGTGTCTGGGTTCTTGGGGTACAGACAGTGTCTGGGGGTTTGGGGGTACAGACAGTGTCTGGGGTCTGGGAGTACAGACAGTGTCTGGGGGACTGGGGTTCAGACAGTGTCTGGGTGCACAGACAGTGTCTGGGGCTCTGGGGGTACAGACAGTGTCAGGGGGTCTGGGGCTATAGACAGTGTCCCGGGTTCTGGGTGTACCGACAGTGTCTTGGGGTCTGGGGTACAGACAGTGTCTGGGGGACAGGGATTCAGACAGTGTCTGGGGGTCTGGGGGTACAGGCAGAGTGTGGGGGTCTGGGGGTACAGACCATGTCTGGGGGACTGAGGGTACAGAAAGTGTCTGGGGTCTGGGGGTACAGACAGTGTCTGGGGGTCTGAGAGTACAGACAGTGTCTGGGGTACAGACAGTGTCTGGGGTACAGACAGTGTCCCGGGGTCTGGGGGTACAAACATTGTCTTGGTGTCTGGGGGTACAGACCATGTCTGGGGGTCTGAGGGTACAGAAAGTGTCTGGGGTTCTTGGGGTACAGACAGTGTCCCTGGGTCTGGGGTTACAGACACGGTCTGGGGTTACAGACAGTATCCCGGGGTCTGGGGGTACAGACAGTGTCTGGGGGTCTGGGGTGCAGACAGGGTCTGGGGGTACAGACAGTGTGTGGGGGTCTGGGGGTACAGACCGTGTCTGGGGGACTGAGGGTACAGAAAGTATCTGAGGTCTAGGGGTGCAGACAGTGACTCGGGGTCTGGGGGTACAGACAGTGTCTGGTGGACAGGGTTTCAGACAGTGTCTGGGGGTACAGACAGTGTCTGGGGTCTGGGGTAAAGACAGTGTCTGGGAAACAGACTGTGTCTGGGGGACTGGGGTTCAGACAGTGTCTGGGGTACGGACAGTGTCCCGGAGTCTGGGGGTACAAACATTGTCTGGGGGTCTGGGGGTACTGTCAGTATCTGGGGGTCTGGGGTACAGACAGTGTCTGGGGCACAGACTGTGTCTGGGGTCTGGGGGTACAGACAGTGTCTGGGGGACTGGGGTTCAGACAGTGTCTGGGGTACAGACAGTGTCCCGGGGTCTGGGGGTACAAACATTGTCTGGTGGTCTGGGGGTACAGAAAGTGTCTGGGGTTCTTGGGGTACAGATAGTGTCTGGGGTGCATACAGTGTCTCGGGGTCTGGGGGTACAGACAGGGTCTGGGGGTACAGGCAGTGTGTTGGGATCTTGGGGTACAGACCGTGTCTGGGGGACTGAGGTTACAGAAAGTGTCTGGGGTCTGGGGGTCCAGACAGTGTCCCGGGTTCTGGGTGTACAGACAGTGTCTGGGGGTCTGGGGGTATAGACAGTGTCTGGGGGACAGGGGTTCAGACAGTGTCTGGGGGTACAGACAGGGTCTGGGGGTACAGGCAGTGTGTTGGGGTCTGGGGGTACAGACAGTGTCCGGGGGACTGCGGGTACAGAAAGTGTCTGGGGTCTGGGGGTACAGACAATGTCTGGGGGTCTGGGGTACAGACAGTGTCTGGGGTACAGACAGTGTCCCGGGGTCTGGGGGTACAAACATTGTCTGGGTGTCTGGGGGTACAGACCATGTCTGGGGTTCTTGGGGTACAGACAGTGTCCCTGGGTCTGGGGTTACAGACACTGCCTGGGGATCTGGGGGTACAGGCAGTATCCCGGGGTCTGGGGGTACAGACAGTGTCTGGGGGTACAGACAGTGTCGGGGGTCTGGGGGTACAGATAGTGTGTGGGGGTCTTGGGGTACAGACCGTGTCTGGGGGACTGAGGGTACAGAAAGTATCTGAGGTCTAGGGGTGTAGACAGTGTCTTGGGGTCTGGGGTTACAGACAGTGTCCTGGGGTCTGGGAGTACAGACAGTGTCCGGGCTCTCAGGTACCGTGTCCGGGGGTCTGGGGGTACAGGCAGCGTCTGGGGGTCTGGGGTACAGACGGTGTCTGGCTGTCTGGGAGTCCAGAATAGTCTGGGGGTCTGCGGTACATACAGTGTCCCGGGGTCTGGGGGTACAGACAGTGTCCCGGGTTCTGGGTGTACAGACAGTGTCTGGGGGTCTGGGGATACAGACAGTGTCTGGGGGACAGGGGTTCAGACAGTGTCTGGGGGTACAGACAGTGTCTGGGGTCTTGGGTACAGACAGTGTCTGGGTTCTTGGGGTACAGACAGTGTCTGGGGGTTTGGGGGTACAGACAGTGTCTGGGGTCTGGGAGTACAGACAGTGTCTGGGGGACTGGGGTTCAGACAGTGTCTGGGTGCACAGACAGTGTCTGGGGCTCTGGGGGTACAGACAGTGTCAGGGGGTCTGGGGCTATAGACAGTGTCCCGGGTTCTGGGTGTACCGACAGTGTCTTGGGGTCTGGGGGTACAGACAGTGTCTGGGGGACAGGGGGTACAGACAGTGTCCCGGGTTCTGGGTGTACAGACAGTGTCTGGGGGTCTGGGGGACAGGGGTTCAGACAGTGTCTGGGGGTACAGACAGTGTCTGGGGTCTGGGGTACAGACAGTGTCTGGGTTCTTGGGGTACAGACAGTGTCTGGGGGTCTGGGGTTACAGACAGTGTCTGGTGTCTGGGAGTACAGACAGTGTCTGGGGACTGGGGTTCAGACAGTGTCTGGGTGCACAGACAGTGTCTGGGGCTCTGGGGGTACAGGCAGTGTCTGGGGGTCTGGGGCTATAGACACTGTCCCGGGTTCTGGGTGTACCGACAGTGTCATGGGGTCTGGGGGTACAGACAGTGTCTGGGGGACAGGGGTTCAGACAGTGTCTGGGGATACAGACAGGGTCTGGGGGTGCATACAGTTTCTCGGGGTCTAGGGGTACAGACAGGGACTGAGGGTACAGATAGTGTCTGGGGGTCTGGCGTACAGACAGTGTCTGGGGGCCTGGGGGTACAAACATTGTCTGGGTGTCTGGGGGTACAGACCATGTCTGGGGGTCTGAGGGTACAGAAAGTATCTGGGGTTCTTGGGGTACAGACAGTGTCCCTGGGTCTGGGGTTACAGACACTGCCTGGGGATCTGGGGGTACAGACAGTATCCCGGGGTCTGGGGGTACAGACAGTGTCTGGGGGTACAGACAGTGTCTGGGGGTCTGGGGATACAGATAGTGTGTGGGGGTCTGGGGGTACAGACCGTGTCTGGGGGACTGAGGGTACAGAAAGTATCTGAGGTCTAGGGGTGTAGACAGTGTCTTGGGGTTTGGGGTTACAGACAGTGTCCTGGGGTCTGGGAGTACAGACAGTGTCCGGGCTCTCAGGTACCGTGTCCGGGGGTCTGGGGGGTACAGGCAGCGTCTGGGGGTCTGGGGTACAGACGGTGTCTGGCTGTCTAGGAGTCCAGAATAGTCTGGGGGTCTGCGGTACATACAGTGTCCCGGGGTCTGGGGGTACAGACAGTGTCCCGGGTTCTGGGTGTACAGACAGTGTCTGGGGGTCTGGGGATACAGACAGTGTCTGGGGGACAGGGGTTCAGACAGTGTCTGGGGGTACAGACAGTGTCTGGGGTCTGGGGTACAGACAGTGTCTGGGTTCTTGGGGTACAGACAGTGTCTGGGGGTTTGGGGGTACAGACAGTGTCTGGGGTCTGGGAGTACAGACAGTGTCTGGGGGACTGGGGTTCAGACAGTGTCTGGGGGTACAGACAGTGTCTGTGGTCTGGGGTACAGACAGTGTCTGGGTTCTTGGGGTACAGACAGTGTCTGGGGGTTTGGGGGTACAGACAGTGTCTGGGGTCTGGGAGTACAGACAGTGTCTGGGGGACTGGGGTTCAGACAGTGTCTGGGTGCACAGACAGTGTCTGGGGCTCTGGGGGTACAGACAGTGTCAGGGGGTCTGGGGCTATAGACAGTGTCCCGGGTTCTGGGTGTACCGACAGTGTCTTGGGGTCTGGGGTACAGACAATGTCTGGGGGACAGGGATTCAGACAGTGTCTGGGGGTTTGGGGGTACAGGCAGAGTGTGGGGGTCTGGGGGTACAGACCATGTCTGGGGGACTGAGGGTACAGAAAGTGTCTGGGGTCTGGGGGTACAGACAGTGTCTGGGGGTCTGAGAGTACAGACAGTGTCTGGGGTACAGACAGTGTCTGGGGTACAGACAGTGTCCCGGGGTCTGGGGGTACAAACATTGTCTTGGTGTCTGGGGGTACAGACCATGTCTGGGGGTCTGAGGGTACAGAAAGTGTCTGGGGTTCTTGGGGTACAGACAGTGTCCCTGGGTCTGGGGTTACAGACACGGTCTGGGGTTACAGACAGTATCCCGGGGTCTGGGGGTACAGACAGTGTCTGGGGGTCTGGGGTGCAGACAGGGTCTGGGGGTACAGACAGTGTGTGGGGGTCTGGGGGTACAGACCGTGTCTGGGGGACTGAGGGTACAGAAAGTATCTGAGGTCTAGGGGTGCAGACAGTGACTCGGGGTCTGGGGGTACAGACAGTGTCTGGTGGACAGGGTTTCAGACAGTGTCTGGGGGTACAGACAGTGTCTGGGGTCTGGGGTAAAGACAGTGTCTGGGAAACAGACTGTGTCTGGGGGACTGGGGTTCAGACAGTGTCTGGGGTACGGACAGTGTCCCGGAGTCTGGGGGTACAAACATTGTCTGGGGGTCTGGGGGTACTGTCAGTATCTGGGGGTCTGGGGTACAGACAGTGTCTGGGGCACAGACTGTGTCTGGGGTCTGGGGGTACAGACAGTGTCTGGGGGACTGGGGTTCAGACAGTGTCTGGGGTACAGACAGTGTCCCGGGGTCTGGGGGTACAAACATTGTCTGGTGGTCTGGGGGTACAGAAAGTGTCTGGGGTTCTTGGGGTACAGATAGTGTCTGGGGTGCATACAGTGTCTCGGGGTCTGGGGGTACAGACAGGGTCTGGGGGTACAGGCAGTGTGTTGGGATCTTGGGGTACAGACCGTGTCTGGGGGACTGAGGTTACAGAAAGTGTCTGGGGTCTGGGGGTCCAGACAGTGTCCCGGGTTCTGGGTGTACAGACAGTGTCTGGGGGTCTGGGGGTATAGACAGTGTCTGGGGGACAGGGGTTCAGACAGTGTCTGGGGGTACAGACAGGGTCTGGGGGTACAGGCAGTGTGTTGGGGTCTGGGGGTACAGACAGTGTCCGGGGGACTGCGGGTACAGAAAGTGTCTGGGGTCTGGGGGTACAGACAATGTCTGGGGGTCTGGGGTACAGACAGTGTCTGGGGTACAGACAGTGTCCCGGGGTCTGGGGGTACAAACATTGTCTGGGTGTCTGGGGGTACAGACCATGTCTGGGGTTCTTGGGGTACAGACAGTGTCCCTGGGTCTGGGGTTACAGACACTGCCTGGGGATCTGGGGGTACAGGCAGTATCCCGGGGTCTGGGGGTACAGACAGTGTCTGGGGGTACAGACAGTGTCGGGGGTCTGGGGGTACAGATAGTGTGTGGGGGTCTTGGGGTACAGACCGTGTCTGGGGGACTGAGGGTACAGAAAGTATCTGAGGTCTAGGGGTGTAGACAGTGTCTTGGGGTCTGGGGTTACAGACAGTGTCCTGGGGTCTGGGAGTACAGACAGTGTCCGGGCTCTCAGGTACCGTGTCCGGGGGTCTGGGGGTACAGGCAGCGTCTGGGGGTCTGGGGTACAGACGGTGTCTGGCTGTCTGGGAGTCCAGAATAGTCTGGGGGTCTGCGGTACATACAGTGTCCCGGGGTCTGGGGGTACAGACAGTGTCCCGGGTTCTGGGTGTACAGACAGTGTCTGGGGGTCTGGGGATACAGACAGTGTCTGGGGGACAGGGGTTCAGACAGTGTCTGGGGGTACAGACAGTGTCTGGGGTCTTGGGTACAGACAGTGTCTGGGTTCTTGGGGTACAGACAGTGTCTGGGGGTTTGGGGGTACAGACAGTGTCTGGGGTCTGGGAGTACAGACAGTGTCTGGGGGACTGGGGTTCAGACAGTGTCTGGGTGCACAGACAGTGTCTGGGGCTCTGGGGGTACAGACAGTGTCAGGGGGTCTGGGGCTATAGACAGTGTCCCGGGTTCTGGGTGTACCGACAGTGTCTTGGGGTCTGGGGGTACAGACAGTGTCTGGGGGACAGGGGTTCAGACAGTGTCTGGGGATACAGACAGGGTCTGGGGGTGCAGGCAGTGTGTTGGGGCCTGGGGGTACAGACAGTGTATGGGCGTCTGAGAGTACAGATAGTGTCTGGGGGTCTGGGGTACAGACAGTGTCTGGGGTACAGACAGTGTCCCGGGGTCTGGGGGTACAAACATTGTCTGGGTGTCTGGGGGTACAGACCATGTCTGGGGGTCTGAGGGTTCAGAAAGTGTCTGGGGTTCTTGGGGTACAGACAGTGTCCTTGGGTCTGGGGTTACAGACACTGCCTGGGGGTCTGGGGGTACAGATGGTGTCTGGCTGTCTGGGAGTCCAGAAGTGTCTGGGGGTCTGCGGTACAGACAGTGTCCCGGGGTCTGGGTGTACAAACAGTGTCCCGGGTTCTGGGGTTACAGACAGTGTCTGGGGGTACAGACAGTGTCTGGGGGTCTGGGGGTACAGACCGTGTGTGGGGGTCTGGGGGTACAGACCGTGTCTGGGGGACTGAGGGTACAGAAAGTGTCTGGGGTCTAGGGGTGCAGACAGTGTCTCGGGGTCTGGGGTTACAAACAGTGTCCTGGGGTCTGGAAGTACAAACAGTATCCAGGCTCTCAGGTACCGTGTCCAGGGGTCTGGGGGGTACAGACAGTATCCCGGGGTCTGGGGGTACAGACAGTGTCTGGGGGTCTGGGGTGCAGACAGGGTCTGGGGGTACAGACAGTGTGTGGGGGTCTGGGGGTACAGACCGTGTCTGGGGGACTGAGGGTACAGAAAGTATCTGAGGTCTAGGGGTGCAGACAGTGTCTCGGGGTCTGGGGGTACAGACAGTGTCTGGTGGACAGGGTTTCAGACAGTGTCTGGGGGTACAGACAGTGTCTGGGGTCTGGGGTAAAGACAGTGTCTGGGAAACAGACTGTGTCTGGGGGACTGGGGTTCAGACAGTGTCTGGGGTACAGACAGTGTCCCGGGGTCTGGGGGTACAAACATTGTCTGGGGGTCTGGGGGTACAGTCAGTATCTGGGGGTCTGGGGTACAGACAGTGTCTGGGGAACAGACAGTGTCCCGGGGTCTGGGGGTACAAACATTGTCTGGTGGTCTGGGGGTACAGAAAGTGTCTGGGGTTCTTGGGGTACAGATAGTGTCTGGGGTGCATACAGTGTCTCGGGGTCTGCGGGTACAGACAGGGTCTGGGGGTAGAGGCAGTGTGTTGGGATCTTGGGGTACAGACCGTGTCTGGGGGACTGAGGTTACAGAAAGTGTCTGGGGTCTGGGGGTCCAGACAGTGTCCCGGGTTCTGGGTGTACAGACAGTGTCTGGGGTTCTGGGGGTATAGACAGTGTCTGGGGGACAGGGGTTCCGACAGTGTCTGGGGGTACAGACAGGGTCTGGGGGTACAGGCAGTGTGTTGGGGTCTGGGGGTACAGACAGTGTCCGGGGGACTGCGGGTACAGAAAGTGTCTGGGGTCTGGGGGTACAGACAATGTCTGGGGGTCTGGGGTACAGACAGTGTCTGGGGTACAGACAGTGTCCCGGGGTCTGGGGGTACAAACATTGTCTGGGTGTCTGGGGGTACAGACCATGTCTGGGGTTCTTGGGGTACAGACAGTGTCCCTGGGTCTGGGGTTACAGACACTGCCTGGGGATCTGGGGGTACAGACAGTATCCCGGGGTCTGGGGGTACAGACAGTGTCTGGGGGTACAGACAGTGTCTGGGGGTCTGGGGGTACAGATAGTGTGTGGGGGTCTGGGGGTACAGACCGTGTCTGGGGGACTGAGGGTACAGAAAGTATCTGAGGTCTAGGGGTGTAGACAGTGTCTTGGGGTCTGGGGTTACAGACCGTGTCCTGGGGTCTGAGAGTACAGACAGTGTCCGGGCTCTCAGGTACCGTGTCCGGGGGTCTGGGGGGTGCAGGCAGCGTCTGGGGGTCTGGGGTACAGATGGTGTCTGGCTGTCTGGGAGTCCAGAATAGTCTGGGGGTCTGCGGTACATACAGTGTCCCGGGGTCTGGGGGTACAGACAGTGTCCCGGGTTCTGGGTGTACAGACAGTGTCTGGGGGTCTGGGGGACAGGGGTTCAGACAGTGTCTGGGGGTACAGACAGTGTCTGGGGTCTGGGGTACAGACAGTGTCTGGGTTCTTGGGGTACAGACAGTGTCTGGGGGTCTGGGGTTACAGACAGTGTCTGGTGTCTGGGAGTACAGACAGTGTCTGGGGACTGGGGTTCAGACAGTGTCTGGGTGCACAGACAGTGTCTGGGGCTCTGGGGGTACAGGCAGTGTCTGGGGGTCTGGGGCTATAGACACTGTCCCGGGTTCTGGGTGTACCGACAGTGTCATGGGGTCTGGGGGTACAGACAGTGTCTGGGGGACAGGGGTTCAGACAGTGTCTGGGGATACAGACAGGGTCTGGGGGTGCATACAGTTTCTCGGGGTCTGGGGGTACAGACAGGGACTGAGGGTACAGATAGTGTCTGGGGGTCTGGAGTACAGACAGTGTCTGGGGGACTGGGGGTACAAACATTGTCTGGGTGTCTGGGGGTACAGACCATGTCTGGGGGTCTGAGGGTACAGAAAGTATCTGGGGTTCTTGGGTACAGACAGTGTCCCTGGGTCTGGGGTTACAGACACTGCCTGGGGATCTGGTGGTACAGACAGTATCCCGGGGTCTGGGGGTACAGACAGTATCTGGGGGTACAGACAGTGTCTGGGGGTCTGGGGGTACAGATAGTGTGTGGGGATTTGGGGGTACAGACCGTGTCTGGGGGACTGAGGGTACAGAAAGTATCTGAGGTCTAGGGGTGTAGACAGTGTCTTGGGGTCTGGGGTTACAGACAGTGTCCTGGGGTCTGGGAGTACAGACAGTGTCCGGGCTCTCAGGTACCGTGTCCGGGGGTCTGGGGGGTACAGGCAGCGTCTGGGGGTCTGGGGTACAGACGGTGTCTGGCTGTCTAGGAGTCCAGAATAGTCTGGGGGTCTGCGGTACATACAGTGTCCCGGGGTCTGGGGGTACAGACAGTGTCCCGGGTTCTGGGTGTACAGACAGTGTCTGGGGGTCTGGGGATACAGACAGTGTCTGGGGGACAGGGGTTCAGACAGTGTCTGGGGGTACAGACAGTGTCTGGGGTCTGGGGTACAGACAGTGTCTGGGTTCTTGGGGTACAGACAGTGTCTGGGGGTTTGGGGGTACAGACAGTGTCTGGGGTCTGGGAGTACAGACAGTGTCTGGGGGACTGGGGTTCAGACAGTGTCTGGGTGCACAGACAGTGTCTGGGGCTCTGGGGGTACAGACAGTGTCAGGGGGTCTGGGGCTATAGACAGTGTCCCGGGTTCTGGGTGTACCGACAGTGTCTTGGGGTCTGGGGTACAGACAGTGTCTGGGGGACAGGGATTCAGACAGTGTCTGGGGGTCTGGGGGTACAGGCAGAGTGTGGGGGTCTGGGGGTACAGACCATGTCTGGGGGACTGAGGGTACAGAAAGTGTCTGGGGTCTGGGGGTACAGACAGTGTCTGGGGGTCTGAGAGTACAGACAGTGTCTGGGGTACAGACAGTGTCTGGGGTACAGACAGTGTCCCGGGGTCTGGGGGTACAAACATTGTCTTGGTGTCTGGGGGTACAGACCATGTCTGGGGGTCTGAGGGTACAGAAAGTGTCTGGGGTTCTTGGGGTACAGACAGTGTCCCTGGGTCTGGGGTTACAGACACGGTCTGGGGTTACAGACAGTATCCCGGGGTCTGGGGGTACAGACAGTGTCTGGGGGTCTGGGGTGCAGACAGGGTCTGGGGGTACAGACAGTGTGTGGGGGTCTGGGGGTACAGACCGTGTCTGGGGGACTGAGGGTACAGAAAGTATCTGAGGTCTAGGGGTGCAGACAGTGTCTCGGGGTCTGGGGGTACAGACAGTGTCTGGTGGACAGGGTTTCAGACAGTGTCTGGGGGTACAGACAGTGTCTGGGGTCTGGGGTAAAGACAGTGTCTGGGAAACAGACTGTGTCTGGGGGACTGGGGTTCAGACAGTGTCTGGGGTACGGACAGTGTCCCGGAGTCTGGGGGTACAAACATTGTCTGGGGGTCTGGGGGTACAGTCAGTATCTGGGGGTCTGGGGTACAGACAGTGTCTGGGGCACAGACTGTGTCTGGGGTCTGGGGGTACAGACAGTGTCTGGGGGACTGGGGTTCAGACAGTGTCTGGGGTACAGACAGTGTCCCGGGGTCTGGGGGTACAAACATTGTCTGGTGGTCTGGGGGTACAGAAAGTGTCTGGGGTTCTTGGGGTACAGATAGTGTCTGGGGTGCATACAGTGCCTCGGGGTCTGGGGGTACAGACAGGGTCTGGGGGTACAGGCAGTGTGTTGGGATCTTGGGGTACAGACCGTGTCTGGGGGACTGAGGTTACAGAAAGTGTCTGGGGTCTGGGGGTCCAGACAGTGACCCGGGTTCTGGGTGTACAGACAGTGTCTGGGGGTCTGGGGGTATAGACAGTGTCTGGGGGACAGGGGTTCAGACAGTGTCTGGGGGTACAGACAGGGTCTGGGGGTACAGGCAGTGTGTTGGGGTCTGGGGGTACAGACAGTGTCCGGGGGACTGCGGGTACAGAAAGTGTCTGGGGTCTGGGGGTACAGACAATGTCTGGGGGTCTGGGGTACAGACAGTGTCTGGGGTACAGACAGTGTCCCGGGGTCTGGGGGTACAAACATTGTCTGGGTGTCTGGGGGTACAGACCATGTCTGGGGTTCTTGGGGTACAGACAGTGTCCCTGGGTCTGGGGTTACAGACACTGCCTGGGGATCTGGGGGTACAGGCAGTATCCCGGGGTCTGGGGGTACAGACAGTGTCTGGGGGTACAGACAGTGTCGGGGGTCTGGGGGTACAGATAGTGTGTGGGGGTCTTGGGGTACAGACCGTGTCTGGGGGACTGAGGGTACAGAAAGTATCTGAGGTCTACGGGTGTAGACAGTGTCTTGGGGTCTGGGGTTACAGACAGTGTCCTGGGGTCTGGGAGTACAGACAGTGTCCGGGCTCTCAGGTACCGTGTCCGGGGGTCTGGGGGGTACAGGCAGCGTCTGGGGGTCTGGGGTACAGACGGTGTCTGGCTGTCTGGGAGTCCAGAATAGTCTGGGGGTCTGCGGTACATACAGTGTCCCGGGGTCTGGGGGTACAGACAGTGTCCCGGGTTCTGGGTGTACAGACAGTGTCTGGGGGTCTGGGGATACAGACAGTGTCTGGGGGACAGGGGTTCAGACAGTGTCTGGGGGTACAGACAGTGTCTGGGGTCTGGGGTACAGACAGTGTCTGGGTTCTTGGGGTACAGACAGTGTCTGGGGGTTTGGGGGTACAGACAGTGTCTGGGGTCTGGGAGTACAGACAGTGTCTGGGGGACTGGGGTTCAGACAGTGTCTGGGTGCACAGACAGTGTCTGGGGCTCTGGGGGTACAGACAGTGTCAGGGGGTCTGGGGCTATAGACAGTGTCCCGGGTTCTGGGTGTACCGACAGTGTCTTGGGGTCTGGGGGTACAGACAGTGTCTGGGGGACAGGGGTTCATACAGTGTCTGGGGATACAGACAGGGTCTGCGGGTGCAGGCAGTGTGTTGGGGCCTGGGGGTACAGACAGTGTATGGGCGTCTGAGAGTACAGATAGTGTCTGGGGGTCTGGGATACAGACAGTGTCTGGGGTACAGACAGTGTCCCGGGGTCTGGGGGTACAAACATTGTCTGGGTGTCTGGGGGTACAGACCATGTCTGGGGGTCTGAGGGTTCAGAAAGTGTCTGGGGTTCTTGGGGTACAGACAGTGTCCTTGGGTCTGGGGTTACAGACACTGCCTGGGGGTCTGGGGGTACAGATGGTGTCTGGCTGTCTGGGAGTCCAGAAGTGTCTGGGGGTTTGCGGTACAGACAGCGTCCCGGGGTCTGGGTGTACAAACAGTGTCCCGGGTTCTGGGGGTACAGACAGTGTCTGGGGGTACAGACAGTGTCTGGGGGTCTGGGGGTACAGACTGTGTGTGGAGGTCTGGGGGTACAGACCGTGTCTGGGGGACTGAGGGTACAGAAAGTGTCTGGGGTCTAGGGGTGCAGACAGTGTCTCGGGGTCTGGGGTTACAAACAGTGTCCTGGGGTCTGGAAGTACAAACAGTATCCAGGCTCTCAGGTACCGTGTCCAGGGGTCTGGGGGGTACAGACAGTATCCCGGGTTCTGGGGGTACAGACAGTGTCTGGGTGTCTGGGGTGCAGACAGGGTCTGGGGGTACAGACAGTGTGTGGGGGTCTGGGGGTACAGACCGTGTCTGGGGGACTGAGGGTACAGAAAGTATCTGAGGTCTAGGGGTGCAGACAGTGTCTCGGGGTCTGGGGGTACAGACAGTGCCTGGTGGACAGGGTTTCAGACAGTGTCTGGGGGTACAGACAGTGTCTGGGGTCTGGGGTAAAGACAGTGTCTGGGAAACAGACTGTGTCTGGGGGACTGGGGTTCAGACAGTGTCTGGGGTACAGACAGTGTCCCGGGGTCTGGGGGTACAAACATTGTCTGGGGGTCTGGGGGTACAGTCAGTATCTGGGGGTCTGGGGTACAGACAGTGTCTGGGGAACAGACAGTGTCCCGGGGTCTGGGGGGTACAAACATTGTCTGGTGGTCTGGGGGTACAGAAAGTGTCTGGGGTTCTTGGGGTACAGATAGTGTCTGGGGTGCATACAGTGTCTCGGGGTCTGCGGGTACAGACAGGGTCTGGGGGTAGAGGCAGTGTGTTGGGATCTTGGGGTACAGACCGTGTCTGGGGGACTGAGGTTACAGAAAGTGTCTGGGGTCTGGGGGTCCAGACAGTGTCCCGGGTTCTGGGTGTACAGACAGTGTCTGGGGTTCTGGGGGTATAGACAGTGTCTGGGGGACAGGGGTTCCGACAGTGTCTGGGGGTACAGACAGGGTCTGGGGGTACAGGCAGTGTGTTGGGGTCTGGGGGTACAGACAGTGTCCGGGGGACTGCGGGTACAGAAAGTGTCTGGGGTCTGGGGGTACAGACAATGTCTGGGGGTCTGGGGTACAGACAGTGTCTGGGGTACAGACAGTGTCCCGGGGTCTGGGGGTACAAACATTGTCTGGGTGTCTGGGGGTACAGACCATGTCTGGGGTTCTTGGGGTACAGACAGTGTCCCTGGGTCTGGGGTTACAGACACTGCCTGGGGATCTGGGGGTACAGACAGTATCCCGGGGTCTGGGGGTACAGACAGTGTCTGGGGGTACAGACAGTGTCTGGGGGTCTGGGGGTACAGATAGTGTGTGGGGGTCTGGGGGTACAGACCGTGTCTGGGGGACTGAGGGTACAGAAAGTATCTGAGGTCGAGGGGTGTAGACAGTGTCTTGGGGTCTGGGGTTACAGACCGTGTCCTGGGGTCTGGGAGTACAGACAGTGTCCGGGCTCTCAGGTACCGTGTCCGGGGGTCTGGGGGGTGCAGGCAGCGTCTGGGGGTCTGGGGTACAGACGGCGTCTGGCTGTCTGGGAGTCCAGAATAGTCTGGGGGTCTGCGGTACATACAGTGTCCCGGGGTCTGCGGGTACAGACAGTGTCCCGGGTTCTGGGTGTACAGACAGTGTCTGGGGGTCTGGGGATACAGACAGTGTCTGGGGGACAGGGGTTCAGACAGTGTCTGGGGGTACAGACAGTGTCTGGGGTTCTTGGGGTACAGACAGTGTCCCTGGGTCTGGGGTTACAGACACGGTCTGGGGTTACAGACAGTATCCCGGGGTCTGGGGGTACAGACAGTGTCTGGGGCTCTGGGGTGCAGACAGGGTCTGGGGGTACAGACAGTGTGTGGGGGTCTGGGGGTACAGACCGTGTCTGGGGGACTGAGGGTACAGAAAGTATCTGAGGTCTAGGGGTGCAGACAGTGACTCGGGGTCTGGGGGTACAGACAGTTTCTGGTGGACAGGGTTTCAGACAGTGTCTGGGGGTACAGACAGTGTCTGGGGTCTGGGGTAAAGACAGTGTCTGGGAAACAGACTGTGTCTGGGGGACTGGGGTTCAGACAGTGTCTGGGGTACAGACAGTGTCCCGGGGTCTGGGGGTACAAACATTGTCTGGGGGTCTGGGGGTACAGTCAGTATCTGGGGGTCTGGGGTACAGACAGTGTCTGGGGAACAGACTGTGTCTGGGGTCTGGGGGTACAGACAGTGTCTGGGGGACTGGGGTTCAGACAGTGTCTGGAGTACAGACAGTGTCCCGGAGTCTGGGGGTACAAACATTGTCTGGTGGTCTGGGGGTACAGAAAGTGTCTGGGGTTCTTGGGGTACAGATAGTGTCTGGGGTGCATACAGTGTCTCGGGTTCTGGGGGTACAGACAGGGTCTGGGGGTACAGGCAGTGTGTTGGGATCTTGGGGTGCAGACCGTGTCTGGGGGACTGAGGTTACAGAAAGTGTCTGGGGTCTGGGGGTCCAGACAGTGTCCCGGGTTCTGGGTGTACAGACAGTGTCTGGGGGTCTGGGGGTATAGACAGTTTCTGGGGGACAGGGGTTCAGACAGTGTCTGGGGGTACAGACAGGGTCTGGGGGTACAGGCAGTGTGTTGGGGTCTGGGGGTACAGACAGTGTCCGGGGGACTGCGGGTACAGAAAGTGTCTGGGGTCGGGGGGTACAGACAATGTCTGGGGGTCTGGGGTACAGACAGTGTCTAGGGTACAGACAGTGTCCCGGGGTCTGGGGGTACAAACATTGTCTGGGTGTCTGGGGGTACAGACCATGTCTGGGGTTCTTGGGGTACAGACAGTGTCCCTGGGTCTGGGGTTACAGACACTGCCTGGGGATCTGGGGGTACAGGCATTATCCCGGGGTCTGGGGGTACAGACAGTGTCTGGGGGTACAGACAGTGTCTGGGGGTACAGATAGTGTGTGGGGGTCTTGGGGTACAGACCGTGTCTGGGGGACTGAGGGTACAGAAAGTATCTGAGGTCTAGGGGTGTAGACAGTGTCTTGGGGTCTGGGGTTACAGACAGTGTCCTGGGGTCTGGGAGTACAGACAGTGTCCGGGCTCTCAGGTACCGTGTCCGGGGGTCTGGGGGGTACAGGCAGCGTCTGGGGGTCTGGGGTACAGACGGTGTCTGGCTGTCTGGGAGTCCAGAATAGTCTGGGGGTCTGCGGTACATACAGTGTCCCGGGGTCTGGGGGTACAGACAGTGTCCCGGGTTCTGGGTGTACAGACAGTGTCTGGGGGTCTGGGGATACAGACAGTGTCTGGGGGACAGGGGTTCAGACAGTGTCTGGGGGTACAGACAGTGTCTGGGGTCTGGGGTACAGACAGTGTCTGGGTTCTTGGGGTACAGACAGTGTCTGGGGGTTTGGGGGTACAGACAGTGTCTGGGGTCTGGGAGTACAGACAGTGTCTGGGGGACTGGGGTTCAGACAGTGTCTGGGTGCACAGACAGTGTCTGGGGCTCTGGCGGTACAGACAGTGTCAGGGGGTCTGGGGCTATAGACAGTGTCCCGGGTTCTGGGTGTACCGACAGTGTCTTGGGGTCTGGGGGTACAGACAGTGTCTGGGGGACAGGGGTTCAGACAGTGTCTGGGGATACAGACAGGGTCTGGGGGTGCAGGCAGTGTGTTGGGGCCTGGGGGTACAGACAGTGTATGGGCGTCTGAGAGTACAGATAGTGTCTGGGGGTCTGGGGTACAGACAGTGTCTGGGGTACAGACAGTGTCCCGGGGTCTGGGGGTACAAACATTGTCTGGGTGTCTGGGGGTACAGACCATGTCTGGGGGTCTGAGGGTTCAGGAAGTGTCTGGGGTTCTTGGGGTACAGACAGTGTCCCGGGGTCTGGGGTTACAGACACTGCCTGGGGGTCTGGGGGTACAGACGGTGTCTGGCTGTCTGGGAGTCCAGAAGTGTCTGGGGGTCTGCGGTACAGACAGCGTCCCGGGGTCTGGGTGTACAGACAGTGTCCCGGGTTCTGGGGGTACAGACAGTGTCTGGGGGTCTGGGGGTACAGACCGTGTGTGGGGGTCTGGGGGTACAGACCGTGTCTGGGGGACTGAGGGTACAGAAAGTGTCTGGGGTCTAGGGGTGCAGACAGTGTCTCGGGGTCTGGGGTTACAAACAGTGTCCTGGGGTCTGGAAGTACAAACAGTATCCAGGCTCTCAGGTACCGTGTCCAGGGGTCTGGGGGGTACAGGCAGCGTCTGGGGATCTGGGGTAGAGACGGTGTCTGGCTGTCTGGGAGTCCAGAAGTGTCTAGGGGTCTGCGGTCTGGGGGTACAGACAGTGTCTGGGGGACAGGGGTTCAGACAGTGTCTGGGGTTACAGACAGTGTCTGGGGATCTGTGGGTACAGGCAGTGTGTTGGGGTCTGGGTGTACAGACCGTGTCTGGGGGACTGAGGGTACACAAAGTGTCTGGGGTCTGGGGGTACAGACAGTGTCTGGGGGTCTGAGAGTACAGATAGTGTCTGGGGGTCTGGGGTAGACAGTGTCCCGGTGTCTGGGGGTACAAACATTGTCTTGGTGTCTGGGGGTACAGACCATGTCTGGGGGTCTGAGGGTACAGAAAGTGTCTGGGGTTCTTGGGGTACAGACACTGGGTCTGGGGTTACAGACACTGCCTGGGGGTCTGGGGGTACAGACAGTGTCTCGGGGTCTGGGGGTTTAGACATTGTCTGGGGTATGGGGATACAGACAATGTCTGGGGCTTCAGGCAGTGTCTGGGGGTCTTGGGATAAAGACAGTGTCCCGGGGTCTGGGTGTACGGACCATGTCTGGGTGTCTGAGGGTACAGAAAGTGTCTGGGGTTCTTGGGGTACAGACAGTATCCTGGGGTCTGGGGGTACAGACAGTATCCCGGGGTCTGGGGGTACAGACAGTGTCCCGGGTTCTGGGTGTACAGACAGTGTCTGGGGGTCTGGGGGTATAGACAGTGTCTGGGGGTACAGACAGTGTCTGGGGGACAGGGGTTCAGACAGTGTCTGGGGGTACAGACAGTGTCTCGGGGTCTGGGGGTGCAGGCAGTGTGTTGGGGCCTGGGGGTACAGACAGTGTATGGGCGTCTGAGAGTACAGATAGTGTCTGGGGGTCTGGGGTACAGACAGTGTCTGGGGTACAGACAGTGTCCCGGGGTCTGGGGGTACAAACATTGTCTGGGTGTCTGGGGGTACAGACCATGTCTGGGGGTCTGAGGGTTCAGAAAGTGTCTGGGGTTCTTGGGGTACAGACAGTGTCCTTGGGTCTGGGGTTACAGACACTGCCTGGGGGTCTGGGGGTACAGATGGTGTCTGGCTGTCTGGGAGACCAGAAGTGTCTGGGGGTCTGCGGTACAGACAGCGTCCCGGGGTCTGGGTGTACAAACAGTGTCCCGGGTTCTGGGGGTACAGACAGTGTCTGGGGGTACAGACAGTGTCTGGGGGTCTGGGGGTACAGACCGTGTGTGGGGGTCTGGGGGTACAGACCGTGTCTGGGGGACTGAGGGTACAGAAAGTGTCTGGGGTCTAGGGGTGCAGACAGTGTCTCGGGGTCTGGGGTTACAAACAGTGTCCTGGGGTCTGGAAGTACAAACAGTATCCAGGCTCTCAGGTACCGTGTCCAGGGGTCTGGGGGGTACAGACAGTATCCCGGGGTCTGGGGGTACAGACAGTGTCTGGGGGTCTGGGGTGCAGACAGGGTCTGGGGGTACAGACAGTGTGTGGGGGTCTGGGGGTACAGACCGTGTCTGGGGGACTGAGGGTACAGAAAGTATCTGAGGTCTAGGGGTGCAGACAGTGTCTCGGGGTCTGGGGGTACAGACAGTGTCTGGTGGACAGGGTTTCAGACAGTGTCTGGGGGTACAGACAGTGTCTGGGGTCTGGGGTAAAGACAGTGTCTGGGAAACAGACTGTGTCTGGGGGACTGGGGTTCAGACAGTGTCTGGGGTACAGACAGTGTCCCGGGGTCTGGGGGTACAAACATTGTCTGGGTGTCTGGGGGTACAGACCATGTCTGGGGTTCTTGGGGTACAGACAGTGTCCCTGGGTCTGGGGTTACAGACACTGCCTGGGGATCTGGGGGTACAGGCATTATCCCGGGGTCTGGGGGTACAGACAGTGTCTGGGGGTACAGACAGTGTCTGGGGGTACAGATAGTGTGTGGGGGTCTTGGGGTACAGACCGTGTCTGGGGGACTGAGGGTACAGAAAGTATCTGAGGTCTAGGGGTGTAGACAGTGTCTTGGGGTCTGGGGTTACAGACAGTGTCCTGGGGTCTGGGAGTACAGACAGTGTCCGGGCTCTCAGGTACCGTGTCCGGGGGTCTGGGGGGTACAGGCAGCGTCTGGGGGTCTGGGGTACAGACGGTGTCTGGCTGTCTGGGAGTCCAGAATAGTCTGGGGGTCTGCGGTACATACAGTGTCCCGGGGTCTGGGGGTACAGACAGTGTCCCGGGTTCTGGGTGTACAGACAGTGTCTGGGGGTCTGGGGATACAGACAGTGTCTGGGGGACAGGGGTTCAGACAGTGTCTGGGGGTACAGACAGTGTCTGGGGTCTGGGGTACAGACAGTGTCTGGGTTCTTGGGGTACAGACAGTGTCTGGGGGTTTGGGGGTACAGACAGTGTCTGGGGTCTGGGAGTACAGACAGTGTCTGGGGGTCTGGGGTACAGACAGTGTCTGGGGTACAGACAGTGTCCCGGGGTCTGGGGGTACAAACATTGTCTGGGTGTCTGGGGGTACAGACCATGTCTGGGGTTCTTGGGGTACAGACAGTGTCCCTGGGTCTGGGGTTACAGACACTGCCTGGGGATCTGGGGGTACAGACAGTATCCCGGGGTCTGGGGGTACAGACAGTGTCTGGGGGTACAGACAGTGTCTGGGGGTCTGGGGGTACAGATAGTGTGTGGGGGTCTGGGGGTACAGACCGTGTCTGGGGGACTGAGGGTACAGAAAGTATCTGAGGTCTAGGGGTGTAGACAGTGTCTTGGGGTCTGGGGTTACAGACCGTGTCCTGGGGTCTGGGAGTACAGACAGTGTCCGGGCTCTCAGGTACCGTGTCCGGGGGTCTGGGGGGTGCAGGCAGCGTCTGGGGGTCTGGGGTACAGACGGCGTCTGGCTGTCTGGGAGTCCAGAATAGTCTGGGGGTCTGCGGTACATACAGTGTCCCGGGGTCTGCGGGTACAGACAGTGTCCCGGGTTCTGGGTGTACAGACAGTGTCTGGGGGTCTGGGGATACAGACAGTGTCTGGGGGACAGGGGTTCAGACAGTGTCTGGGGGTACAGACAGTGTCTGGGGTTCTTGGGGTACAGACAGTGTCCCTGGGTCTGGGGTTACAGACACGGTCTGGGGTTACAGACAGTATCCCGGGGTCTGGGGGTACAGACAGTGTCTGGGGCTCTGGGGTGCAGACAGGGTCTGGGGGTACAGACAGTGTGTGGGGGTCTGGGGGTACAGACCGTGTCTGGGGGACTGAGGGTACAGAAAGTATCTGAGGTCTAGGGGTGCAGACAGTGACTCGGGGTCTGGGGGTACAGACAGTTTCTGGTGGACAGGGTTTCAGACAGTGTCTGGGGGTACAGACAGTGTCTGGGGTCTGGGGTAAAGACAGTGTCTGGGAAACAGACTGTGTCTGGGGGACTGGGGTTCAGACAGTGTCTGGGGTACAGACAGTGTCCGGGGGACTGCGGGTACAGAAAGTGTCTGGGGTCTGGGGGTACAGACAATGTCTGGGGGTCTGGGGTACAGACAGTGTCTAGGGTACAGACAGTGTCCCGGGGTCTGGGGGTACAAACATTGTCTGGGTGTCTGGGGGTACAGACCATGTCTGGGGTTCTTGGGGTACAGACAGTGTCCCTGGGTCTGGGGTTACAGACACTGCCTGGGGATCTGGGGGTACAGGCATTATCCCGGGGTCTGGGGGTACAGACAGTGTCTGGGGGTACAGACAGTGTCTGGGGGTACAGATAGTGTGTGGGGGTCTTGGGGTACAGACCGTGTCTGGGGGACTGAGGGTACAGAAAGTATCTGAGGTCTAGGGGTGTAGACAGTGTCTTGGGGTCTGGGGTTACAGACAGTGTCCTGGGGTCTGGGAGTACAGACAGTGTCCGGGCTCTCAGGTACCGTGTCCGGGGGTCTGGGGGGTACAGGCAGCGTCTGGGGGTCTGGGGTACAGACGGTGTCTGGCTGTCTGGGAGTCCAGAATAGTCTGGGGGTCTGCGGTACATACAGTGTCCCGGGGTCTGGGGGTACAGACAGTGTCCCGGGTTCTGGGTGTACAGACAGTGTCTGGGGGTCTGGGGATACAGACAGTGTCTGGGGGACAGGGGTTCAGACAGTGTCTGGGGGTACAGACAGTGTCTGGGGTCTGGGGTACAGACAGTGTCTGGGTTCTTGGGGTACAGACAGTGTCTGGGGGTTTGGGGGTACAGACAGTGTCTGGGGTCTGGGAGTACAGACAGTGTCTGGGGGACTGGGGTTCAGACAGTGTCTGGGTGCACAGACAGTGTCTGGGGCTCTGGGGGTACAGACAGTGTCAGGGGGTCTGGGGCTATAGACAGTGTCCCGGGTTCTGGGTGTACCGACAGTGTCTTGGGGTCTGGGGGTACAGACAGTGTCTGGGGGACAGGGGTTCAGACAGTGTCTGGGGATACAGACAGGGTCTGGGGGTGCAGGCAGTGTGTTGGGGCCTGGGGGTACAGACAGTGTATGGGCGTCTGAGAGTACAGATAGTGTCTGGGGGTCTGGGGTACAGACAGTGTCTGGGGTACAGACAGTGTCCCGGGGTCTGGGGGTACAAACATTGTCTGGGTGTCTGGGGGTACAGACCATGTCTGGGGGTCTGAGGGTTCAGGAAGTGTCTGGGGTTCTTGGGGTACAGACAGTGTCCCGGGGTCTGGGGTTACAGACACTGCCTGGGGGTCTGGGGGTACAGACGGTGTCTGGCTGTCTGGGAGTCCAGAAGTGTCTGGGGGTCTGCGGTACAGACAGCGTCCCGGGGTCTGGGTGTACAGACAGTGTCCCGGGTTCTGGGGGTACAGACAGTGTCTGGGGGTCTGGGGGTACAGACCGTGTGTGGGGGTCTGGGGGTACAGACCGTGTCTGGGGGACTGAGGGTACAGAAAGTGTCTGGGGTCTAGGGGTGCAGACAGTGTCTCGGGGTCTGGGGTTACAAACAGTGTCCTGGGGTCTGGAAGTACAAACAGTATCCAGGCTCTCAGGTACCGTGTCCAGGGGTCTGGGGGGTACAGGCAGCGTCTGGGGATCTGGGGTAGAGACGGTGTCTGGCTGTCTGGGAGTCCAGAAGTGTCTAGGGGTCTGCGGTCTGGGGGTACAGACAGTGTCTGGGGGACAGGGGTTCAGACAGTGTCTGGGGTTACAGACAGTGTCTGGGGATCTGTGGGTACAGGCAGTGTGTTGGGGTCTGGGTGTACAGACCGTGTCTGGGGGACTGAGGGTACACAAAGTGTCTGGGGTCTGGGGGTACAGACAGTGTCTGGGGGTCTGAGAGTACAGATAGTGTCTGGGGGTCTGGGGTAGACAGTGTCCCGGTGTCTGGGGGTACAAACATTGTCTTGGTGTCTGGGGGTACAGACCATGTCTGGGGGTCTGAGGGTACAGAAAGTGTCTGGGGTTCTTGGGGTACAGACACTGGGTCTGGGGTTACAGACACTGCCTGGGGGTCTGGGGGTACAGACAGTGTCTCGGGGTCTGGGGGTTTAGACATTGTCTGGGGTATGGGGATACAGACAATGTCTGGGGCTTCAGGCAGTGTCTGGGGGTCTTGGGATAAAGACAGTGTCCCGGGGTCTGGGTGTACGGACCATGTCTGGGTGTCTGAGGGTACAGAAAGTGTCTGGGGTTCTTGGGGTACAGACAGTATCCTGGGGTCTGGGGGTACAGACAGTATCCCGGGGTCTGGGGGTACAGACAGTGTCCCGGGTTCTGGGTGTACAGACAGTGTCTGGGGGTCTGGGGGTATAGACAGTGTCTGGGGGTACAGACAGTGTCTGGGGGACAGGGGTTCAGACAGTGTCTGGGGGTACAGACAGTGTCTCGGGGTCTGGGGTGCAGGCAGTGTGTTGGGGCCTGGGGGTACAGACAGTGTATGGGCGTCTGAGAGTACAGATAGTGTCTGGGGGTCTGGGGTACAGACAGTGTCTGGGGTACAGACAGTGTCCCGGGGTCTGGGGGTACAAACATTGTCTGGGTGTCTGGGGGTACAGACCATGTCTGGGGGTCTGAGGGTTCAGAAAGTGTCTGGGGTTCTTGGGGTACAGACAGTGTCCTTGGGTCTGGGGTTACAGACACTGCCTGGGGGTCTGGGGGTACAGATGGTGTCTGGCTGTCTGGGAGACCAGAAGTGTCTGGGGGTCTGCGGTACAGACAGCGTCCCGGGGTCTGGGTGTACAAACAGTGTCCCGGGTTCTGGGGGTACAGACAGTGTCTGGGGGTACAGACAGTGTCTGGGGGTCTGGGGGTACAGACCGTGTGTGGGGGTCTGGGGGTACAGACCGTGTCTGGGGGACTGAGGGTACAGAAAGTGTCTGGGGTCTAGGGGTGCAGACAGTGTCTCGGGGTCTGGGGTTACAAACAGTGTCCTGGGGTCTGGAAGTACAAACAGTATCCAGGCTCTCAGGTACCGTGTCCAGGGGTCTGGGGGGTACAGACAGTATCCCGGGGTCTGGGGGTACAGACAGTGTCTGGGGGTCTGGGGTGCAGACAGGGTCTGGGGGTACAGACAGTGTGTGGGGGTCTGGGGGTACAGACCGTGTCTGGGGGACTGAGGGTACAGAAAGTATCTGAGGTCTAGGGGTGCAGACAGTGTCTCGGGGTCTGGGGGTACAGACAGTGTCTGGTGGACAGGGTTTCAGACAGTGTCTGGGGGTACAGACAGTGTCTGGGGTCTGGGGTAAAGACAGTGTCTGGGAAACAGACTGTGTCTGGGGGACTGGGGTTCAGACAGTGTCTGGGGTACAGACAGTGTCCCGGGGTCTGGGGGTACAAACATTGTCTGGGTGTCTGGGGGTACAGACCATGTCTGGGGTTCTTGGGGTACAGACAGTGTCCCTGGGTCTGGGGTTACAGACACTGCCTGGGGATCTGGGGGTACAGGCATTATCCCGGGGTCTGGGGGTACAGACAGTGTCTGGGGGTACAGACAGTGTCTGGGGGTACAGATAGTGTGTGGGGGTCTTGGGGTACAGACCGTGTCTGGGGGACTGAGGGTACAGAAAGTATCTGAGGTCTAGGGGTGTAGACAGTGTCTTGGGGTCTGGGGTTACAGACAGTGTCCTGGGGTCTGGGAGTACAGACAGTGTCCGGGCTCTCAGGTACCGTGTCCGGGGGTCTGGGGGGTACAGGCAGCGTCTGGGGGTCTGGGGTACAGACGGTGTCTGGCTGTCTGGGAGTCCAGAATAGTCTGGGGGTCTGCGGTACATACAGTGTCCCGGGGTCTGGGGGTACAGACAGTGTCCCGGGTTCTGGGTGTACAGACAGTGTCTGGGGGTCTGGGGATACAGACAGTGTCTGGGGGACAGGGGTTCAGACAGTGTCTGGGGGTACAGACAGTGTCTGGGGTCTGGGGTACAGACAGTGTCTGGGTTCTTGGGGTACAGACAGTGTCTGGGGGTTTGGGGGTACAGACAGTGTCTGGGGTCTGGGAGTACAGACAGTGTCTGGGGGTCTGGGGTACAGACAGTGTCTGGGGTACAGACAGTGTCCCGGGGTCTGGGGGTACAAACATTGTCTGGGTGTCTGGGGGTACAGACCATGTCTGGGGTTCTTGGGGTACAGACAGTGTCCCTGGGTCTGGGGTTACAGACACTGCCTGGGGATCTGGGGGTACAGACAGTATCCCGGGGTCTGGGGGTACAGACAGTGTCTGGGGGTACAGACAGTGTCTGGGGGTCTGGGGGTACAGATAGTGTGTGGGGGTCTGGGGGTACAGACCGTGTCTGGGGGACTGAGGGTACAGAAAGTATCTGAGGTCTAGGGGTGTAGACAGTGTCTTGGGGTCTGGGGTTACAGACCGTGTCCTGGGGTCTGGGAGTACAGACAGTGTCCGGGCTCTCAGGTACCGTGTCCGGGGGTCTGGGGGGTGCAGGCAGCGTCTGGGGGTCTGGGGTACAGACGGCGTCTGGCTGTCTGGGAGTCCAGAATAGTCTGGGGGTCTGCGGTACATACAGTGTCCCGGGGTCTGCGGGTACAGACAGTGTCCCGGGTTCTGGGTGTACAGACAGTGTCTGGGGGTCTGGGGATACAGACAGTGTCTGGGGGACAGGGGTTCAGACAGTGTCTGGGGGTACAGACAGTGTCTGGGGTTCTTGGGGTACAGACAGTGTCCCTGGGTCTGGGGTTACAGACACGGTCTGGGGTTACAGACAGTATCCCGGGGTCTGGGGGTACAGACAGTGTCTGGGGCTCTGGGGTGCAGACAGGGTCTGGGGGTACAGACAGTGTGTGGGGGTCTGGGGGTACAGACCGTGTCTGGGGGACTGAGGGTACAGAAAGTATCTGAGGTCTAGGGGTGCAGACAGTGACTCGGGGTCTGGGGGTACAGACAGTTTCTGGTGGACAGGGTTTCAGACAGTGTCTGGGGGTACAGACAGTGTCTGGGGTCTGGGGTAAAGACAGTGTCTGGGAAACAGACTGTGTCTGGGGGACTGGGGTTCAGACAGTGTCTGGGGTACAGACAGTGTCCCGGGGTCTGGGGGTACAAACATTGTCTGGGGGTCTGGGGGTACAGTCAGTATCTGGGGGTCTGGGGTACAGACAGTGTCTGGGGAACAGACTGTGTCTGGGGTCTGGGGGTACAGACAGTGTCTGGGGGACTGGGGTTCAGACAGTGTCTGGAGTACAGACAGTGTCCCGGAGTCTGGGGGTACAAACATTGTCTGGTGGTCTGGGGGTACAGAAAGTGTCTGGGGTTCTTGGGGTACAGATAGTGTCTGGGGTGCATACAGTGTCTCGGGGTCTGGGGGTACAGACAGGGTCTGGGGGTACAGGCAGTGTGTTGGGATCTTGGGGTGCAGACCGTGTCTGGGGGACTGAGGTTACAGAAAGTGTCTGGGGTCTGGGGGTCCAGACAGTGTCCCGGGTTCTGGGTGTACAGACAGTGTCTGGGGGTCTGGGGGTATAGACAGTTTCTGGGGGACAGGGGTTCAGACAGTGTCTGGGGGTACAGACAGGGTCTGGGGGTACAGGCAGTGTGTTGGGGTCTGGGGGTACAGACAGTGTCCGGGGGACTGCGGGTACAGAAAGTGTCTGGGGTCGGGGGGTACAGACAATGTCTGGGGGTCTGGGGTACAGACAGTGTCTAGGGTACAGACAGTGTCCCGGGGTCTGGGGGTACAAACATTGTCTGGGTGTCTGGGGGTACAGACCATGTCTGGGGTTCTTGGGGTACAGACAGTGTCCCTGGGTCTGGGGTTACAGACACTGCCTGGGGATCTGGGGGTACAGGCATTATCCCGGGGTCTGGGGGTACAGACAGTGTCTGGGGGTACAGACAGTGTCTGGGGGTACAGATAGTGTGTGGGGGTCTTGGGGTACAGACCGTGTCTGGGGGACTGAGGGTACAGAAAGTATCTGAGGTCTAGGGGTGTAGACAGTGTCTTGGGGTCTGGGGTTACAGACAGTGTCCTGGGGTCTGGGAGTACAGACAGTGTCCGGGCTCTCAGGTACCGTGTCCGGGGGTCTGGGGGGTACAGGCAGCGTCTGGGGGTCTGGGGTACAGACGGTGTCTGGCTGTCTGGGAGTCCAGAATAGTCTGGGGGTCTGCGGTACATACAGTGTCCCGGGGTCTGGGGGTACAGACAGTGTCCCGGGTTCTGGGTGTACAGACAGTGTCTGGGGGTCTGGGGATACAGACAGTGTCTGGGGGACAGGGGTTCAGACAGTGTCTGGGGGTACAGACAGTGTCTGGGGTCTGGGGTACAGACAGTGTCTGGGTTCTTGGGGTACAGACAGTGTCTGGGGGTTTGGGGGTACAGACAGTGTCTGGGGTCTGGGAGTACAGACAGTGTCTGGGGGACTGGGGTTCAGACAGTGTCTGGGTGCACAGACAGTGTCTGGGGCTCTGGGGGTACAGACAGTGTCAGGGGGTCTGGGGCTATAGACAGTGTCCCGGGTTCTGGGTGTACCGACAGTGTCTTGGGGTCTGGGGGTACAGACAGTGTCTGGGGGACAGGGGTTCAGACAGTGTCTGGGGATACAGACAGGGTCTGGGGGTGCAGGCAGTGTGTTGGGGCCTGGGGGTACAGACAGTGTATGGGCGTCTGAGAGTACAGATAGTGTCTGGGGGTCTGGGGTACAGACAGTGTCTGGGGTACAGACAGTGTCCCGGGGTCTGGGGGTACAAACATTGTCTGGGTGTCTGGGGGTACAGACCATGTCTGGGGGTCTGAGGGTTCAGGAAGTGTCTGGGGTTCTTGGGGTACAGACAGTGTCCCGGGGTCTGGGGTTACAGACACTGCCTGGGGGTCTGGGGGTACAGACGGTGTCTGGCTGTCTGGGAGTCCAGAAGTGTCTGGGGGTCTGCGGTACAGACAGCGTCCCGGGGTCTGGGTGTACAGACAGTGTCCCGGGTTCTGGGGGTACAGACAGTGTCTGGGGGTCTGGGGGTACAGACCGTGTGTGGGGGTCTGGGGGTACAGACCGTGTCTGGGGGACTGAGGGTACAGAAAGTGTCTGGGGTCTAGGGGTGCAGACAGTGTCTCGGGGTCTGGGGTTACAAACAGTGTCCTGGGGTCTGGAAGTACAAACAGTATCCAGGCTCTCAGGTACCGTGTCCAGGGGTCTGGGGGGTACAGGCAGCGTCTGGGGATCTGGGGTAGAGACGGTGTCTGGCTGTCTGGGAGTCCAGAAGTGTCTAGGGGTCTGCGGTCTGGGGGTACAGACAGTGTCTGGGGGACAGGGGTTCAGACAGTGTCTGGGGTTACAGACAGTGTCTGGGGATCTGTGGGTACAGGCAGTGTGTTGGGGTCTGGGTGTACAGACCGTGTCTGGGGGACTGAGGGTACACAAAGTGTCTGGGGTCTGGGGGTACAGACAGTGTCTGGGGGTCTGAGAGTACAGATAGTGTCTGGGGGTCTGGGGTAGACAGTGTCCCGGTGTCTGGGGGTACAAACATTGTCTTGGTGTCTGGGGGTACAGACCATGTCTGGGGGTCTGAGGGTACAGAAAGTGTCTGGGGTTCTTGGGGTACAGACACTGGGTCTGGGGTTACAGACACTGCCTGGGGGTCTGGGGGTACAGACAGTGTCTCGGGGTCTGGGGGTTTAGACATTGTCTGGGGTATGGGGATACAGACAATGTCTGGGGCTTCAGGCAGTGTCTGGGGGTCTTGGGATAAAGACAGTGTCCCGGGGTCTGGGTGTACGGACCATGTCTGGGTGTCTGAGGGTACAGAAAGTGTCTGGGGTTCTTGGGGTACAGACAGTATCCTGGGGTCTGGGGGTACAGACAGTATCCCGGGGTCTGGGGGTACAGACAGTGTCCCGGGTTCTGGGTGTACAGACAGTGTCTGGGGGTCAGGGGGTATAGACAGTGTCTGGGGGTACAGACAGTGTCTGGGGGACAGGGGTTCAGACAGTGTCTGGGGTGCAGACAGTGTCTCGGGGTCTGGGGGTACAGGCAGTGTGTTGGGGTCTGGGGGTACAGACAGTGTCTGGGGGACAGGGGTTCAGACAGTGTCTGGGGATACAGACAGGGTCTGGGGGTGCAGGCAGTGTGTTGGGGCCTGGGGGTACAGACAGTGTATGGGCGTCTGAGAGTACAGATAGTGTCTGGGGGTCTGGGGTACAGACAGTGTCTGGGGTACAGACAGTGTCCCGGGGTCTGGGGGTACAAACATTGTCTGGGTGTCTGGGGGTACAGACCATGTCTGGGGGTCTGAGGGTTCAGAAAGTGTCTGGGGTTCTTGGGGTACAGACAGTGTCCTTGGGTCTGGGGTTACAGACACTGCCTGGGGGTCTGGGGGTACAGATGGTGTCTGGCTGTCTGGGAGTCCAGAAGTGTCTGGGGGTCTGCGGTACAGACAGCGTCCCGGGGTCTGGGTGTACAAACAGTGTCCCGGGTTCTGGGGGTACAGACAGTGTCTGGGGGTACAGACAGTGTCTGGGGGTCTGGGGGTACAGACCGTGTGTGGGGGTCTGGGGGTACAGACCGTGTCTGGGGGACTGAGGGTACAGAAAGTGTCTGGGGTCTAGGGGTGCAGACAGTGTCTCGGGGTCTGGGGTTACAAACAGTGTCCTGGGGTCTGGAAGTACAAACAGTATCCAGGCTCTCAGGTACCGTGTCCAGGGGTCTGGGGGGTACAGACAGTATCCCGGGGTCTGGGGGTACAGACAGTGTCTGGGGGTCTGGGGTGCAGACAGGGTCTGGGGGTACAGACAGTGTGTGGGGGTCTGGGGGTACAGACCGTGTCTGGGGGACTGAGGGTACAGAAAGTATCTGAGGTCTAGGGGTGCAGACAGTGTCTCGGGGTCTGGGGGTACAGACAGTGTCTGGTGGACAGGGTTTCAGACAGTGTCTGGGGGTACAGACAGTGTCTGGGGTCTGGGGTAAAGACAGTGTCTGGGAAACAGACTGTGTCTGGGGGACTGGGGTTCAGACAGTGTCTGGGGTACAGACAGTGTCCCGGGGTCTGGGGGTACAAACATTGTCTGGGTGTCTGGGGGTACAGACCATGTCTGGGGTTCTTGGGGTACAGACAGTGTCCCTGGGTCTGGGGTTACAGACACTGCCTGGGGATCTGGGGGTACAGGCATTATCCCGGGGTCTGGGGGTACAGACAGTGTCTGGGGGTACAGACAGTGTCTGGGGGTACAGATAGTGTGTGGGGGTCTTGGGGTACAGACCGTGTCTGGGGGACTGAGGGTACAGAAAGTATCTGAGGTCTAGGGGTGTAGACAGTGTCTTGGGGTCTGGGGTTACAGACAGTGTCCTGGGGTCTGGGAGTACAGACAGTGTCCGGGCTCTCAGGTACCGTGTCCGGGGGTCTGGGGGGTACAGGCAGCGTCTGGGGGTCTGGGGTACTGACGGTGTCTGGCTGTCTGGGAGTCCAGAATAGTCTGGGGGTCTGCGGTACATACAGTGTCCCGGGGTCTGGGGGTACAGACAGTGTCCCGGGTTCTGGGTGTACAGACAGTGTCTGGGGGTCTGGGGATACAGACAGTGTCTGGGGGACAGGGGTTCAGACAGTGTCTGGGGGTACAGACAGTGTCTGGGGTCTGGGGTACAGACAGTGTCTGGGTTCTTGGGGTACAGACAGTGTCTGGGGGTTTGGGGGTACAGACAGTGTCTGGGGTCTGGGAGTACAGACAGTGTCTGGGGGACTGGGGTTCAGACAGTGTCTGGGTGCACAGACAGTGTCTGGGGCTCTGGGGGTACAGACAGTGTCAGGGGGTCTGGGGCTATAGACAGTGTCCCGGGTTCTGGGTGTACCGACAGTGTCTTGGGGTCTGGGGGTACAGACAGTGTCTGGGGGACAGGGGTTCAGACAGTGTCTGGGGATACAGACAGGGTCTTGGGGTGCAGGCAGTGTGTTGGGGCCTGGGGGTACAGACAGTGTATGGGCGTCTGAGAGTACAGATAGTGTCTGGGGGTCTGGGGTACAGACAGTGTCTGGGGTACAGACAGTGTCCCGGGGTCTGGGGGTACAAACATTGTCTGGGTGTCTGGGGGTACAGACCATGTCTGGGGGTCTGAGGGTTCAGGAAGTGTCTGGGGTTCTTGGGGTACAGACAGTGTCCCGGGGTCTGGGGTTACAGACACTGCCTGGGGGTCTGGGGGTACAGACGGTGTCTGGCTGTCTGGGAGTCCAGAAGTGTCTGGGGGTCTGCGGTACAGACAGCGTCCCGGGGTCTGGGTGTACAGACAGTGTCCCGGGTTCTGGGGGTACAGACAGTGTCTGGGGGTCTGGGGGTACAGACCGTGTGTGGGGGTCTGGGGGTACAGACCGTGTCTGGGGGACTGAGGGTACAGAAAGTGTCTGGGGTCTAGGGGTGCAGACAGTGTCTCGGGGTCTGGGGTTACAAACAGTGTCCTGGGGTCTGGAAGTACAAACAGTATCCAGGCTCTCAGGTACCGTGTCCAGGGGTCTGGTGGGTACAGGCAGCGTCTGGGGATCTGGGGTAGAGACGGTGTCTGGCTGTCTGGGAGTCCAGAAGTGTCTAGGGGTCTGCGGTCTGGGGGTACAGACAGTGTCTGGGGGACAGGGGTTCAGACAGTGTCTGGGGTTACAGACAGTGTCTGGGGATCTGTGGGTACAGGCAGTGTGTTGGGGTCTGGGTGTACAGACCGTGTCTGGGGGACTGAGGGTACACAAAGTGTCTGGGGTCTGGGGGTACAGACAGTGTCTGGGGGTCTGAGAGTACAGATAGTGTCTGGGGGTCTGGGGTAGACAGTGTCCCGGTGTCTGGGGGTACAAACATTGTCTTGGTGTCTGGGGGTACAGACCATGTCTGGGGGTCTGAGGGTACAGAAAGTGTCTGGGGTTCTTGGGGTACAGACACTGGGTCTGGGGTTACAGACACTGCCTGGGGGTCTGGGGGTACAGACAGTGTCTCGGGGTCTGGGGGTTTAGACATTGTCTGGGGTATGGGGATACAGACAATGTCTGGGGCTTCAGGCAGTGTCTGGGGGTCTTGGGATAAAGACAGTGTCCCGGGGTCTGGGTGTACGGACCATGTCTGGGTGTCTGAGGGTACAGAAAGTGTCTGGGGTTCTTGGGGTACAGACAGTATCCTGGGGTCTGGGGGTACAGACAGTATCCCGGGGTCTGGGGGTACAGACAGTGTCCCGGGTTCTGGGTGTACAGACAGTGTCTGGGGGTCTGGGGGTATAGACAGTGTCTGGGGGTACAGACAGTGTCTGGGGGACAGGGGTTCAGACAGTGTCTGGGGGTACAGACAGTGTCTCGGGGTCTGGGGGTACAGGCAGTGTGTTGGGGTCTGGGGGTACAGACAGTGTCTGGGGGACAGGGGTTCAGACAGTGTCTGGGGATACAGACAGGGTCTGGGGGTGCAGGCAGTGTGTTGGGGCCTGGGGGTACAGACAGTGTATGGGCGTCTGAGAGTACAGATAGTGTCTGGGGGTCTGGGGTACAGACAGTGTCTGGGGTACAGACAGTGTCCCGGGGTCTGGGGGTACAAACATTGTCTGGGTGTCTGGGGGTACAGACCATGTCTGGGGGTCTGAGGGTTCAGAAAGTGTCTGGGGTTCTTGGGGTACAGACAGTGTCCTTGGGTCTGGGGTTACAGACACTGCCTGGGGGTCTGGGGGTACAGATGGTGTCTGGCTGTCTGGGAGTCCAGAAGTGTCTGGGGGTCTGCGGTACAGACAGCGTCCCGGGGTCTGGGTGTACAAACAGTGTCCCGGGTTCTGGGGGTACAGACAGTGTCTGGGGGTACAGACAGTGTCTGGGGGTCTGGGGGTACAGACCGTGTGTGGGGGTCTGGGGGTACAGACCGTGTCTGGGGGACTGAGGGTACAGAAAGTGTCTGGGGGTCTGCGGTACAGACAGCGTCCCGGGGTCTGGGTGTACAAACAGTGTCCCGGGTTCTGGGGGTACAGACAGTGTCTGGGGGGTACAGACAGTATCCCGGGGTCTGGGGGTACAGACAGTGTCTGGGGGTCTGGGGTGCAGACAGGGTCTCGGGGTACAGACAGTGTGTGGGGGTCTGGGGGTACAGACCGTGTCTGGGGGACTGAGGGTACAGAAAGTATCTGAGGTCTCGGGGTGCAGACAGTGTCTCGGGGTCTGGGGGTACAGACAGTGTCTGGTGGACAGGGTTTCAGACAGTGTCTGGGGGGTACAGACAGTGTCTGGGGTCTGGGGTAAAGACAGTGTCTGGGAAACAGACTGTGTCTGGGGGACTGGGGTTCAGACAGTGTCTGGGGTACAGACAGTGTCCCGGGGTCTGGGGGTACAAACATTGTCTGGGGGTCTGGGGGTACAGTCAGTATCTGGGGGTCTGGGGTACAGACAGTGTCTGGGGAACAGACAGTGTCCCGGGGTCTGGGGGGTACAAACATTGTCTGGTGGTCTGGGGGTACAGAAAGTGTCTGGGGTTCTTGGGGTACAGATAGTGTCTGGGGTGCATACAGTGTCTCGGGGTCTGCGGGTACAGACAGGGTCTGGGGGTAGAGGCAGTGTGTTGGGATCTTGGGGTACAGACCGTGTCTGGGGGACTGAGGTTACAGAAAGTGTCTGGGGTCTGGGGGTCCAGACAGTGTCCCGGGTTCTGGGTGTACAGACAGTGTCTGGGGTTCTGGGGGTATAGACAGTGTCTGGGGACAGGGGTTCCGACAGTGTCTGGGGGTACAGACAGGGTCTGGGGGTACAGGCAGTGTGTTGGGGTCTGGGGGTACAGACAGTGTCCGGGGGACTGCGGGTACAGAAAGTGTCTGGGGTCTGGGGGTACAGACAATGTCTGGGGGTCTGGGGTACAGACAGTGTCTGGGGTACAGACAGTGTCCCGGGGTCTGGGGGTACAAACATTGTCTGGGTGTCTGGGGGTACAGACCATGTCTGGGGTTCTTGGGGTACAGACAGTGTCCCTGGGTCTGGGGTTACAGACACTGCCTGGGGATCTGGGGGTACAGACAGTATCCCGGGGTCTGGGGGTACAGACAGTGTCTGGGGGTACAGACAGTGTCTGGGGGTCTGGGGGTACAGATAGTGTGTGGGGGTCTGGGGGTACAGACCGTGTCTGGGGGACTGAGGGTACAGAAAGTATCTGAGGTCTAGGGGTGTAGACAGTGTCTTGGGGTCTGGGGTTACAGACCGTGTCCTGGGGTCTGGGAGTACAGACAGTGTCCGGGCTCTCAGGTACCGTGTCCGGGGGTCTGGGGGGTGCAGGCAGCGTCTGGGGGTCTGGGGTACAGACGGTGTCTGGCTGTCTGGGAGTCCAGAATAGTCTGGGGGTCTGCGGTACATACAGTGTCCCGGGGTCTGGGGGTACAGACAGTGTCCCGGGTTCTGGGTGTACAGACAGTGTCTGGGGGTCTGGGGATACAGACAGTGTCTGGGGGACAGGGGTTCAGACAGTGTCTGGGGGTACAGACAGTGTCTGGGGTCTGGGGTACAGACAGTGTCTGGGTTCTTGGGTACAGACAGTGTCTGGAGGTTTGGGGGTACAGACAGTGTCTGGGGTCTGGGAGTACAGACAGTGTCTGGGGGACTGGGGTTCAGACAGTGTCTGGGTGCACAGACAGTGTCTGGGCTCTGGGGGTACAGACAGTGTCAGGGGGTCTGGGGCTATAGACAGTGTCCCGGGTTTTGGGTGTACCGACAGTGTCTTGGGGTCTGGGGGTACAGACAGTGTCTGGGGGACAGGGGTTCAGACAGTGTCTGGGGGTCTGCGGGTACAGGCAGAGTGTGGGGGTCTGGGGGTACAGACCATGTCTGGGGGACTGAGGGTACAGAAAGTGTCTGGGGTCTGGGGGTACAGACAGTGTCTGGGGGTCTGAGAGTACAGATAGTGTCTGGGGTACAGACAGTGTCTGGGGTACAGACAGTGTCCCGGGGTCTGGGGGTACAAACATTGTCTTGGTGTCTGGGGGTACAGACCATGTCTGGGGGTCTGAGGGTACAGAAAGTGTCTGGTGTTCTTGGGGTACAGACAGTGTCCCTGGGTCTGGGGTTACAGACACGGTCTGGGGTTACAGACAGTATCCCGGGGTCTGGGGGTACAGACAGTGTCTGGGCTCTGGGGTGCAGACAGGGTCTGGGGGTACAGACAGTGTGTGGGGGTCTGGGGGTACAGACCTTGTCTGGGGGACTGAGGGTACAGAAAGTATCTGAGGTCTAGGGGTGCAGACAGTGTCTCGGGGTCTGGGGGTACAGACAGTGTCTGGTGGACAGGGTTTCAGACAGTGTCTGGGGGTACAGACAGTGTCTGGGGTCTGGGGTAAAGACAGTGTCTGGGAAACAGACTGTGTCTGGGGGACTGGGGTTCAGACAGTGTCTGGGGTACAGACAGTGTCCCGGGGTCTGGGGGTACAAACATTGTCTGGGGGTCTGGGGGTACAGTCAGTATCTGGGGGTCTGGGGTACAGACAGTGTCTGGGGAACAGACTGTGTCTGGGGTCTGGGGGTACAGACAGTGTCTGGGGGACTGGGGTTCAGACAGTGTCTGGAGTACAGACAGTGTCCCGGGGTCTGGGGGTACAAACATTGTTTGGTGGTCTGGGGGTACAGAAAGTGTCTGGGGTTCTTGGGGTACAGATAGTGTCTGGGGTGCATACAGTGTCTCGGGGTCTGGGGGTACAGACAGGGTCTGGGGGTACAGGCAGTGTGTTGGGATCTTGGGGTGCAGACCGTGTCTGGGGGACTGAGGTTACAGAAAGTGTCTGGGGTCTGGGGGTCCAGACAGTGTCCCGGGTTCTGGGTGTAGAGACAGTGTCTGGGGGTCTGGGGGTATAGACAGTGTCTGGGGGACAGGGGTTCAGACAGTGTCTGGGGGTACAGACAGGGTCTGGGGGTACAGGCAGTGTGTTGGGGTCTGGGATACAGACAGTGTCCGGGGGACTGCGGGTACAGAAAGTGTCTGGGGTCTGGGGGTACAGACAATGTCTGGGGGTCTGGGGTACAGACAGTGTCTAGGGTACAGACAGTGTCCCGGGGTCTGGGGGTACAAACATTGTCTGGGTGTCTGGGGGTACAGACCATGTCTGGGGTTCTTGGGGTACAGACAGTGTCCCTGGGTCTGGGGTTACAGACACTGCCTGGGGATCTGGGGGTACAGGCATTATCCCGGGGTCTGGGGGTACAGACAGTGTCTGGGGGTACAGACAGTGTCTGGGGGTACAGATAGTGTGTGGGGGTCTTGGGGTACAGACCGTGTCCGGGGGTCTGGGGGGTACAGGCAGCGTCTGGGGGTCTGGGGTACAGACGGTGTCTGGCTGTCTGGGAGTCCAGAATAGTCTGGGGGTCTGCGGTACATACAGTGTCCCGGGGTCTGGGGGTACAGACAGTGTCCCGGGTTCTGGGTGTACAGACAGTGTCTGGGGGTCTGGGGATACAGACAGTGTCTGGGGGACAGGGGTTCAGACAGTGTCTGGGGGTACAGACAGTGTCTGGGGTCTGGGGTACAGACAGTGTCTGGGTTCTTGGGGTACAGACAGTGTCTGGGGGTTTGGGGGTACAGACAGTGTCTGGGGTCTGGGAGTACAGACAGTGTCTGGGGGACTGGGGTTCAGACAGTGTCTGGGTGCACAGACAGTGTCTGGGGCTCTGGGGGTACAGACAGTGTCAGGGGGTCTGGGGCTATAGACAGTGTCCCGGGTTCTGGGTTGTACCGACAGTGTCTTGGGGTCTGGGGGTTCAGACAGTGTCTGGGGGACAGGGGTTCAGACAGTGTCTGGGGATACAGACAGGGTCTGGGGGTGCAGGCAGTGTGTTGGGGCCTGGGGGTACAGACAGTGTATGGGCGTCTGAGAGTACAGATAGTGTCTGGGGTACAGACAGTGTCTGGGGTACAGACAGTGTCCCGGGGTCTGGGGGTACAAACATTGTCTGGGTGTCTGGGGGTACAGACCATGTCTGGGGGTCTGAGGGTTCAGGAAGTGTCTGGGGTTCTTGGGGTACAGACAGTGTCCCGGGGTCTGGGGTTACAGACACTGCCTGGGGGTCTGGGGGTACAGACGGTGTCTGGCTGTCTGGGAGTCCAGAAGTGTCTGGGGGTCTGCGGTACAGACAGCGTCCCGGGGTCTGGGTGTACAGACAGTGTCCCGGGTTCTGGGGGTACAGACAGTGTCTGGGGGTCTGGGGGTCTGGGGGTACAGACCGTGTGTGGGGGTCTGGGGGTACAGACCGTGTCTGGGGGA
>JASTWF010001139.1:76990-114584 GCA_030390025.1 Squalus acanthias | reverse complement strand
GATACAGAGTAAAGCTCGCTCCACATTTTCCAATCAATCACTCCCAGGGCAGGTACAGCACGGGTTAGATACAGAGTAAAGCTCCCTCCACACTGTCCCATCAAACACTCTCAGGGCAGTTACAGCACGGGTTAGATACAGAGTAAAGCTCCCTCTACACTGTCCCATCAAACACTCCCGGGGCTGGTTCAGCACGGATTAAATACAGAGTAAAGCTCCCACTACACTGTCCCATCAAACACTCCCAGGGCAGGTACAGCACGGGTTAGATACAGTGTAAAGCTCCCACTTCAGTGTCCCATCAAACACTCACAGGGCAGGTACAGCACGGGTTAGATAGAAAGTAAAGCTCCCTCTGCACTGTCCCATCAAACAGTCCAAGGGCAGGTACAGCATGGTTTAGATACAGAGTAAAGCTCCCTCAACACTGTCCCATCAATCACTCCCAGGGCAGGTACAGCACGGGTTAGATTCAGAGTACAGCTCCCTCTACACTGTCCCAACAAACACTGACAGGGCAGGTACAGCATGGGTTAGGTACAGATTAAAGCTCCCTCTACACTGTCCCATCAAAAACTCCCAGGGCAGGTACAGCATGGTTTAGATACAGAGTAAAGATCCCTCTGCACTGTCCCATCAAACACTCCCAGGGCAGGTACAGCACGGGTTAGATTCAGATTAAAGCTCCCTCCACACTGTCCCATCAAACACTCCGAGGGCAGGTACAGCACGGGTTAGGTACAGAGTAACGCTCCGTCTACACTGTCCCATCAAATACTCCGAGGGCAGGTACAGCACGGGTTAGATACAGAGTAAAGCTCCCTCTACACTGTCCCATCAAACGCTGCCAGGGCAGGTACAGCACGGGTTAGATGCAAAGTAAAGCTCCCACTACACTGTCCCATCAAACTCTCCCAGGGCAGGTACAGCACGGGTTAGATACAAAGTAAAGCACCCACTATACTGTCCCTTCAAACACTCCCATGTTTGACAAATTTGCTGGAGTTCTTTGAGGAAGTAACATATAGAGTGGATAAAGGGGAACCAGTGGACGTAGTGTATTTAGACTTCCAAAAGGCATTTGACAAGGTGCCACACAAAAGATTATTGCTTAAGGTAAAAAATCACGGGATTGGGGGTAATATTCTGGCATGGATAGAGGATTGGCTATCTAACAGAAAGCAAAGAGTTGGGATAAATGGTTCATTCTCAGACTGGCAATCAGTAACTAGTGGTGTTCCACAGGGGTCAGTGCTGGGTCCCCAACTCTTCACAATCTATATTAACGATTTGGAGGAAGGGACCAAGTGTAACATATCAAAATTTGCAGATGATACAAAGATGGGAGGGAAAGTAGTGAGTGAGGAGGACATAAAAAACCTGCAAGGGGACATAGACAGGCTAAGTAAGTGGGCAGAGATTTGGCAGATGGAATACAACACTGGAAAGTGTGAGGTGATGCACTTTGGCAGGAAAAATCCTAGAGCAATTTATTATCTTAATGGCAAGAAACTGGAGAGTACTGAAGTGCAAAGGGATCTGGGGGTCCTGGTGCACGAAACTCAAAAGGTTAGTATGCAGGTGCAGCAAGTGATTAAGAAGGCAAATGGAATGTTGGCTTTCATTGCTAGGGGGATAGAATATAAAAATAGGGAGGTATTGCTTCAGTTGTACAAGGTATTGGTGAGACCGCACCTGGAATACTGCATACAGTTTTGGTGTCCTTACTTAAGGAAAGACATCCTTGCTCTCGAGGCAGTGCAAAAAAGGTTCACTCGGTTAATCCCGGGGATGAGGGGGTGGTCATATGAGGAGAGGTTGGGCAGATTGGGACTCTACTCATTGGAGTTCAGAAGAATGAGAGGCGATCTTATTGAAACATATAAGATTGTGAAGGGGTTGGATCGGGTGGATGCGGGGAGGATGTTCCCGATGACGGGTGAGACGAGAACTAGGGGACATAGTCTTAGAATAAGGGGCTGCTCTTTCAAAACTGAGATGAGGAGGAACTACTTCACTCAGAGGGTGGTAGGTCCATGGAATATGCTGCCACAAAAAGCTGTAGAAGCTACAACATTAATTAAATTTAAAACAGAAATAGACAGTTTCCTAGAAGTAAAGGGCATTAAGGGTTACGGGGAGCGGGCAGGAATTTGGACATGAGTCTAGGTTCGGATCGGTCATGGCCCTGTGGGTAGTGGAGCGGGCCCAGGGACTGTGTAGCCTGATTCTGCTCCTATTTCGTGTGTGCAATTCTGTTAGATGCAGGAGATGGTTCTGTGATAGATAGTAGATTGGCGGTTAGGATCAGATCAGCCATGATCTTATTGAATGGCGGAGCAGGCTCGAGGGGCCGATTGGCCTACTCCTGCTCCTATTTCTTATGTTCTTATGTTCTTATGTCCCAAGGAAGGTACAGCACGGTTAGATACAGAGTAAAGCTCACTCTGCACTGTCCCATCAAACACTCCCAGGGCCGGTACAGCACGGGTTCAATACAGATTAAAGCTCCCTCCACACGGTCCCATCAAACACTCCCAGGATAGGTACAGTACGGGGTTAGATACAGAGTAAAGCTCCCTCCACACTGTCCCATCAAACAATCCCAAGGGAGGTACAGCACGGGTTCAATACAGATTAAAGCTCCCTCTACACTGTCCCATCAAACACTCCCAGGGCAGGTACAGCACGGGTTAGATACAGAGTAAAGCTCCCACTACGCTGTCCCATCAAACATTCACAGGGCAGGTACAGGTCGGGTTAGATACACAGAATAAAATTCCCTCTACATTATCCCATCAAACACTCCCAGGGCAGGTACAGCACGGGTTAGATACAGAGTAAAGCTTCCTCGACACTATCCGATCAAACACTTCCAGGGCTGGTGCAGCATGGATTAGATACAGAGTAAAGCTCCGTCTACACTGTCCCATCAAACACTCCGAGGGCAGGTACAGCATGGGTTAGGTACAGAGTAACGCTCCGTCTACACTGTCCCATCAAATACTCCGAGAGCAGGTACAGCACGGGTTAGATACAGAGTAAAGCTCCCTCTACACTGTCCCATCAAACTCTCCCAGGGCAGGTACAGCACGGGTTAGATACAAATTAAAGCTCCCTCTACACGGTCCCATCAAACGCTGCCAGGGCAGGTACAGCATGGGTTAGATACAAAGTAAAGCTCCCACTACACTGTCCCATCAAACTCTCCCAGGGCAGGTACAGCACGGGTTAGATACAGAGTAACGCTCCGCATACACTGTCCCATCAAATACTCCGAGGGCAGGTACAGCACGGGTTAGATACAGAGTAAAGCTCCCTCTACACTGTCCCATCAAACTCTCCCAGGGCAGGTACAGCACGGGTTAGATACAAAGTAAAGCTCCCACTAAACTGTCCCATCAAACACTCCCAAGGAAGGTACAGCACGGGTTAGATGCAGAGTAAAGCTCACTCTACACTGTCCCATCAAACACTCCCAGGGCCGGTACAGCACGGGGTTAGATACAGAGTAATGCTCCCTCCACACTGTCCCATCAAACAATCCCAAGGCAGGTACAGCACGGGTTCAATACAGATTAAAGCTCCCTCTACACTGTCCCATCAAACAGTCCAAGGGCAGGTTCAGCAGTGTAGAATTCGCAATATATCGCGATTTGATTAATGAGGAGAAAACACAAAGTTTCGTTCAAACAGCTTTTATTTCAGCAGAATGCTGGCAGGTTTAAATTGGACACAAGCAGCCTGTAAAATGGCCGCCGCACCTCGTGACAGAACATTCTAGACTTTTCAACAGGCAGACAAGATGGCGTTCCAATAAACATTTGTGCAAGATCGATTACGATTCAGCACAGTGAAGATAATACACGAGACATTATGGGTTTGCAGTATAAACATAGATACTGGAATCGGTCTCCCAGGTACAAAGGAAAGCCATTGTACCGAGTAATCAAGGGCCCATCCAAAAGACATTAATATGTAAAATCCCAACGACTCTACGATGAGAGAGCCGTTAGCAGGTAGTTATACAGGACACTTGGAAGCCCCAAACCCCTCCAGGGAGAACACCGACCGATTTAACAATGGGAGAAATATTAACAGGCACTCAGACATTTATGAGTAGCCCCGAAACCCATTAAGAACGGAGATCACCCATACAAGACATTTGGGCGCCAAACCCTAAACAAAAGAATGGACATTATAGTTGGGCGGGAAACGGAAGATTTTTGCACTATAATTGCAGGCTCCAAACCGTCCATTCTCTCTCTTGCTCCTGCATTCGCTCGCTTGCTCCTGTGTTTTATCCGGTCGATTCGTAACCTCGTGGCTGCTCCTGTGTACTCGTAGTTGGGCTTCTGCTTGCCCGTTGCCTCTTCTGAAAAGACTGTTGAACTTTCTGATCCGTTCGGATCTACCTCGTGTCGCGTAACGAAGACCTATGTTGGTAACTGGCAGCGGAACCGAAGGCCCGAGATGAGATGAGATGAGATGAGATGAGATGAGATGAGATGAGATGAGAAGAGAGGAAGACCATATCCATCGCCACGGTCAGTAAATCCCGACCGCGCCTGTAGGTCGATTAGCCAAGTTTTTCCTCGCCAGAAGATTTTGAACTTCTAACAAAACATATTGCATCGACGATAACGGGACTGTGTCCAGGGGAACTGGAACGTGAAAACACATCGTATCAATGATATTGACAACTGTGCTCCAAGAGTACCTGTTAAGCCAACCAACACAGGTCTTCATCACAGCAGACGGTCCAGCCTGCTAGCCGGAGCAGCAGAAGCAAGTAAACAAGTGGGACCAGGAGATCTCCTGACCGACACGTGGGTGCTGCGGTGAAAAACATCCGATCAGCTATTCGGAATTTCTCCGAGTTATCACGAGTGGTGAGCATGAGTCTCGAGATCCTACGAATCTAGTTTAGGATAGATATTGATAGGGGAGGGTTTAAGGATTAAGGATATTTGTAATGTGTGCCCCTATTTACTTTGTGCCGTTCGTTCCTCGTTTCCCTAAGATCGACTATATAACTGTTTGTAAGATTGTACTGTCATTAATCTGTGCTTATGACATGTATTTCATAATTTTAAGTATCATGCAATAAAGATTTTCCATTTCGTACCATTCAAGCCAAGTCTACATGAGTTTTATCTCCATTACTGCTCTCGCATCTAAGTCCAGTGTCTAGAACCGTAAGGGAGAGTGATTCGAACCACTCACAGGTGTGTCTAGTGTTCCCAGACTGGCTGGAGACCAGAACAGGCAACAAGGCCTAGACCCGCACTGACATACAGGCTGCACAGAGCCGCGTGAATCTCACAGGCTGCGAGACACGCAGGGTCAGGAATCCCTTACAGAAAATGGCGACCGCGGCAGGACACTGGCAGCGAGAGGGTAGTGTGTTAGATTTTGGAATGACTGTACGAAATGTTATGCAGGAAAAGATAGCGGATTATGTGTTTGGAAAGGTTAATCTAACTAAGAAATGGATAAGTGAATTGTTAGCGGATAAGAGCCCACTAGAGGCAGCTGAAAGGTGGACAGATAGTAAAGAACATAGAAAGACACTTGAGAAAGCAGTCTGGCTTATGTGCTACAAAAGGCAGGTTCAGATTTCAAACCAGACCATTACAGCGCTAGTAGCTCGAATCAGTCATTTAGAGGGAGAAATGGAGGAGAAGGTTTCTGGAGGGGAGGTGCTCATTAAGAATTTAAATGAGTTACACCAGGAAAGCCAGGAAGTCTCCAGTCACCTTAAAACAAGGATAGATTATCTCGAGTGCCAGGTCACTGAGGCAAAATTGAATGAGAGCAGGTTAAAGGAAAGATGTAACCGCCAAGCTGCCCAGATAAGAACTCAAGAAGAGAGCTTAATGGGGGTTAGGTCGGCATATAAGTTGGCCCTTGAGGATAAGTTTCAGGGAGCCGACCATAGCGCCTGCCAAAGGGAGATAGAGAACCTCAAAAAGGCCGTGAACAATGCGAATGGCATGGTGTGCCTTATCAATCCGTCGGCGCACCAGCCGCTAGTAAATGAGAGATTTAGAAAATCCCCACCAAGTAAAGCAGAAGAAGTAGTAGCCACTGCGCCCTCCGCGCCACCCAGCTATTCAGAAACCTGGGTTAGGGAGGAAGCAGTGGAAGAAACAAAAGAGCCCATTGAAAAGGAAGTAGAAAAGGGATCGCTGTATCCAGTAACGGGTATTAAAAGGGGCCCAAGCAGAAACGGTGGGGAAGAACCGGGGGATCTCCTCGGACAGCTGGTGTTGCCTCACAGTTCACATCAGCTGAGAGCTATGATAAATCACGTACGGAAGCTGACCGAGATAGACGACCCTTCCGTACATTTCAGAGAAGTTGAGCAAGCCGCAGCCATTAACGGCTGCGATGATGGGGAGACAGCAAAAATGCTGCTGTTCTCATTAGACAGCTCGGTCCTTCAGTGTCTCTCAGGCGAGAGCAAGAGGGGAAACAAGAGTTATGAGGAATTAAAGAATGAGGTCCTAGAAGTGTTGGGGGCGAACGACGGAGGTCCGTTTGCTAGAGTGGGACAGACAGTGCAGATGGAGGGAGAACCCCCGAAGGTTTTTGCCGACAGGCTGTGGCCAGTATATGAGCGCAGCTGTCTAGGTGCGCCCGAGCGCGAAGATGTGGAAGGCGCCGCTCTAACTCATTGGCTTAGGTGCATAATAGCCAACAGTTTACCAGCCGTTAGAGAGCAGGCAAAAGCATGGTTTGATCCCAATGACCTCAACATTACGGAAGAGTCGGTCTTGAATCGACTCACGTTAGGTTATCGCAATATAAGGGGTATGGCAACACGTCCCCTTAAGGGAAGAGTACATGAGGTACGACCCGCAGCCCCGTATCAAAGAGAGTGGCATCAGGAGGGTAATCGCGCCCCACAGGCAAGTAATGCTTGTTACGGGTGTGGGAAGACAGGGCACTGGCGCAAGCATTGCAGGAACCCTTGGAAGGATTCCAAGGATAAAAATCCCGCGGTCCGAGCCCAGGCGCCTGTCCCGGCTAGGGAAGCTAGTGCTCCCACCCCTCCCGACGACCTCGAAGCAGTGTTAGGAGCCATGCGCAAGCTGGTCTTGAATGCGCGTGGACAGGTGGCGGTCGCAACCGGCCCCGTAGGTGCCGCAGGACCGTCTAATAGTACCCAATGACGAGAGCCCACGCAGCCTGCCTACCTGTGTCCTTTTAAAAGACACGCACAGGAGGGGGTCTGCGGTGAGGAGGCCAGGTTAAAAGAGCAGGCCTTGCGGGAGGAGAACGCCCGCTTAATAGGGAAAATAGATGGGCTGGAAGGGCAGCTTAGAGAGCAGGCCCTGCGGGAGGAGAACGCCCGAGCAATGGGAAAGTTAGACGTGCTCAGGCTAGAAGCGCAGCTTAGTGAGATAAAAGCAGCCTACAGGGTAGCCAAAAGCCGGGAGTATGAGGATGTAAACCAATGCAAACTGTACCAGCCAGGTGCGCAGGGGAAAACTACAGGGGTAAATCCCGCCAATGGGAAAGCACAGCCCCAGGTAGGACCACAAGGCACACAGGCAGGCATAGCAGCTTGCATCAGGGGAAGGGACATCCCGGACGATCATGCAGCGTTTTTCTGGAGTTGGGGGTTAGATGAGGAAGAACCCAGGGTACCCTGGTCAGATGAGGATAGTGCAGATGAGCATAGTGATGATGACGGGTGGTTCCTGAGGAACGGTCTGGGGGGAATGGGGCCTATAGGTAGAGATCCACACAGGGTGGACACACAAGCTGCAGGTCCCGAGGACAGGAGGGAGGAGCTAGAGGAGGCAGGGCCAGCCGATATAGGAGCACAGAGAGTACCGATGTGGCTCCCAGAGATGTGGCCGCCCGCTTTGAACGTCCAGTCCTCAGGGGAGGCAGAGATCACGAGTGAAGGGCCGCCTGCTGGGCCGAGCAGGGCGGAGCCACGAACTGCCAGCCCCGAGGTTAGGGAGGCGGAGTCAGCGGAGGCGGAGCCGGCGACTGTGATGGAACCCCAGGTCATCCCGTTGGAGGTCTCGGAACCCGGTCCGTCCGTCACGGAACCCCCGCCCATAGCAACTCCCCGTAGGTCAAGTAGAGAACCCCAGCCCAGGAGGATGTGGTCATGTCCCCAGACTGCCCCAAGGCGTAGACTTCAGGTTAAGATAACCCGGGTACAGACCGGCCACATCGCAGCAGTAACAGGCTGCGGCAGATCAGAGGGAAGGGTCAGCGCAGCAACAGGCTGCGGCAGATCAGAGGGAAGGGTCAGCGCCCTCCCACCGTCGGGAAGAGCTCGCAGCAGCCTTCTCAGATTTTAAAGGGGCCGCCCTGAGAACGGGCGGCACTGTAAAGTTACAGTTCTAAGTTTTAAGTTTATTAGTAAGAAGTTAAGTTTTAAGTTTATAGTTCAAGGTTAAGTTTATAGTTTTTTTATAAAGTTAAGTTTGTAGTGTTTTTAACAGAAAACGATAAAATGATGGGAGTTTTAAAGATAGGTTTAGTTGAAGTTTATTCAGCAAACGTTGAAGTTTACGTGAGGCGAGGTCAGGGGACCCGCTCACCCTTCACAAAAGCCAGAGACTCTTGCGAGGCTGGCTACCTCATTCTATCTGATCACAGGAACCAAGGAAGGATGGAACGAATTCTAGTATTGCTCGTGGCAATCGGATGTGGATTGGCCTATCGAGGCCGCACCAAGGATGTCGTGGTGTTTGGATGTTCCGGGGACACGGCCCCCATCGCGGTGGATGGGACCGGAAGACGGAAGGCAGAGGGGACCAGCACCTATTTCCACAAGGGAAGGTGGCCAGGATGGCTGGGAACGAACTCAACGGAGTATTCCAGCACATCGGGGTTTGCCTACCAAGAGACTTCTTTACTGTGCCCCAAAGTAAGGATCATCGCACCCAGGATCAGCGTCACCGTCGGCAAACGGATTTGTTTGACTTGTAGTGGGAAGGTCCCATTGAGCCGATGGTGGTGGCTGCGAAAGCTGAGCAAAACTATGAGAAACTCTTCGGTCGAGTGGGAACGACTGGGTAATAATACCCATCGGACAATTACGGGGACAGACGGACAAGTGAAAGTCTGTTGGGACAAATGGTGGGAACCGGATGAGGGGATTTATGTATGTATGTGGGGGTCAAAGTACGTTTGCCCCAAAGGCATCTCCATATTTTTTATTAATCAATGGCAGGATAACGGACAGGGGATGAGGTGGGATGCGAGCACCAGGGGGTGCGGAGCCCCATTCTCCCCGATCCCAGTAAATGCCACTGAACTCATTACGCGCCCACGCAAAGCCCCGCCCACGATTCCGGTGGTTCTAGCTGAGGAAGAAGGGTGCCCTAAAACTAGTAAGGGACCCGGGAATGGTTTGGTACTGGTCCCCACAGACCAGATACTCTTTCAGGGGGTACATTACGCGGTGGCCTCGGTGATTTTAAATCTCACTGAGGTACGGTTACCAGAGTGGTGCCCCAAAAAGACGGAACAGTTGTATCAGGTCCTGTTGACCAAGATGTTCAGACAATTTTACGAGTTTGATTTTGCAGAAATTGATAAGACAAGTTTGTACACCGCACCGCAGGAAGTTTTGGATCAAGTAGGGAGGCAAAGAAGGGGTTTGGTGAACGATGCGTTCACTGCTTTTAACACAGGGACATCTGTGGTCAACGCTCTAGACAGTGTGGAGCTGCAGACCCAGATTAATGGTTTAAAAACACAGTTAAAAGACATTCTAACAGATGAGAATAAAGTGGTAGGGTCAGGTCTACACGAGGACCAAGCCATGACTCTCCATTTAAAGGAAATTATAGCAGAGCTGGAGAAACATGCGCGTACGGTAAATGCCCTGATCAGGGAAGATCGGAATGCATCCGATCAAGCTGCGCAGAACGAGGTGTGCGTGCTTTACGGGGCGTGGTTACTGGGCGAGGGCCGCAGTAATTTGGAGGATTTAAAACAAGGTTTGATTCCGTCCTGGATAAGTAACAAACACCTACGGGCGCTCCACCCTTTTCAGAACGCATTAAGTCCGTGCCAGCTCAGGCTAGCTTCAGAAGCTTACCCAGTCCCCGTGGACTGCGGACGATCAAACCATACTATTATGGGAATAGTATTACGCATGCCGGTTTTGGGCGACACAGCAAAGCCCGCCCCGGTATATCGGGTAGAGAACATTGGTGTCATTCAGGGGGGAGCCCACATTCGTTATGCAGCGGTTCCACCCTACGTCATCCGCTGGGAGCAAACGATGACAGGTACAGATCTCTCTGGTTGTCGTGGCAGGGGAGCACACATAATACTGTGTCCCCAGCACTTGAATGCCTTTTTAACACCACAGTGCGGGTTCAGAACGGCTGGCGCCAAGTCCATGAATTGCACCATGGAGGCAATGGCACAAGATCATGTGCCTCCGCAGGTAGCATACATCGGGGGTGGAACATATTGTGTTACCACTGCAGCGCAACACTACCAGCATGGAAACCGTAGCCGGTGTCCGGTGAGTGACAGCAGTTTCTGTTTTAAACCCAGGGCTGAAGTTCAAGTAGCACAACAGCGAATTATCCCAATCCCTGAACCATCCACTGTTCATCTCACAGTAAAAGAGAATTTCACCGACTTGCAGCGATTTGTCGCGCATTTTGGATACCTCATTCCCCCTCTCCCTGAGCATTTAACCAAACTTCTGAAAGCCGTCGCGGTATCACAGAAGCATTTTTATACATTAGAGCAGAAAACTGTCGAAATAGGAACAGACATTTTGGACATAGTAGTTCCACCGTGGTGGAATCTGTTCACTAATATTGAAGTGCCTTCATGGATCAGAATAGCCTCCCACATTTTAGTCGTATGTCAAGTGTTTATTGTAGTGTACCTATTGGTCATACATTGTAAAAGAGACAAACGCCTCACCAAGCATGAAAACACGGGAGAGTGGCGAGAACGTTACGTGCGCGTGCACGATGAGAGCACCGTGTAATGGGAAAATGGCGTCACTCCCGCTCGCCGCGTGCGCCGCGGAAGTTTGTACTCATATAAGATTTTCAGAGATTGTAAATACGTTGGGAACTCGACATGTTTTAAGAGTTGAGGTTTGATTATTTTGGTGATGGTGTTGATTGTTTGGTTTTTGGGTTTTGTTTTTTTCCTTTCCCTGAATAAAAGACAAATATACAGCTGATACGAGAGGTATCGGCCTGGTTACGCCGGGAAGGAAAACAAGTGGTGTAAGTTTAAGGGCAAATAATGCCTACGGTGATATAAAATGTGATTTTCTTGGGAAATAAGGACGACACAGAGACCGTAGCTAAGTTAAAAATTATGGGATTAATTTACTGGATTCGGAGAGAAATCGAGATAAGATTGCTCACCACTATGATTTTTGATACGATAAGCGGAGTTATTCGCATCAACAGGAGGGACTGATGAATTCACAATATATCGCGATTTGATTAATGAGGAGAAAACACAAAGTTTCGTTCAAACAGCTTTTATTTCAGTAGAATGCTGGCAGGTTTAAATTGGACACAAGCAGCCTGTAAAATGGCCGCCGCACCTCGTGACAGAACATTCTAGACTTTTCAACAGGCAGACAAGATGGCGTTCCAATAAACATTTGTGCAAGATCGATTACGATTCAGCACAGTGAAGATAATACACGAGACATTATGGGTTTGCAGTATAAACATAGTTACTGGAATCGGTCTCCCAGGTACAAAGGAAAGCCATTGTACCGAGTAATCAAGGGCCCATCCAAAAGACATTAATATGTAAAATCCCAACGACTCTACGATGAGAGAGCCGTTAGCAGGTAGTTATACAGGACACTTGGAAGCCCCAAACCCCTCCAGGGAGAACACCGACCGATTTAACAATGGGAGAAATATTAACAGGCACTCAGACATTTATGAGTAGCCCCGAAACCCATTAAGAACGGAGATCACCCATACAAGACATTTGGGCGCCAAACCCTAAACAAAAGAATGGACATTATAGTTGGGCGGGAAACGGAAGATTTTTGCACTATAATTGCAGGCTCCAAACCGTCCATTCTCTCTCTTGCTCCTGCATTCGCTCGCTTGCTCCTGTGTTTTATCCGGTCGATTCGTAACCTCGTGGCTGCTCCTGTGTACTCGTAGTTGGGCTTCTGCTTGCCCGTTGCCTCTTCTGAAAAGACTGTTGAACTTTCTGATCCGTTCGGATCTACCTCGTGTCGCGTAACGAAGACCTATGTTGGTAACTGGCAGCGGAACCGAAGGCCCGAGATGAGATGAGATGAGATGAGATGAGATGAGATGAGATGAGATGAGAAGAGAGGAAGACCATATCCATCGCCACGGTCAGTAAATCCCGACCGCGCCTGTAGGTCGATTAGCCAAGTTTTTCCTCGCCAGAAGATTTTGAACTTCTAACAAAACATATTGCATCGACGATAACGGGACTGTGTCCAGGGGAACTGGAACGTGAAAACACATCGTATCGATGATATTGACAACTGTGCTCCAAGAGTACCTGTTAAGCCAACCAACACAGGTCTTCATCACAGCAGACGGTCCAGCCTGCTAGCCGGAGCAGCAGAAGCAAGTAAACAAGTGGGACCAGGAGATCTCCTGACCGACACGTGGGTGCTGCGGTGAAAAACATCCGATCAGCTATTCGGAATTTCTCCGAGTTATCACGAGTGGTGAGCATGAGTCTCGAGATCCTACGAATCTAGTTTAGGATAGATATTGATAGGGGAGGGTTTAAGGATTAAGGATATTTGTAATGTGTGCCCCTATTTACTTTGTGCCGTTCGTTCCTCGTTTCCCTAAGATCGACTATATAACTGTTTGTAAGATTGTACTGTCATTAATCTGTGCTTATGACATGTATTTCATAATTTTAAGTATCATGCAATAAAGATTTTCCATTTCGTACCATTCAAGCCAAGTCTACATGAGTTTTATCTCCATTACTGCTCTCGCATCTAAGTCCAGTGTCTAGAACCGTAAGGGAGAGTGATTCGAACCACTCACAGGTGTGTCTAGTGTTCCCAGACTGGCTGGAGACCAGAACAGGCAACAAGGCCTAGACCCGCACTGACATACAGGCTGCACAGAGCTGCGTGAATCTCACAGGCTGCGAGACACGCAGGGTCAAGAATCCCTTACAGCAGGGGTTAGATACAGAGTAAAGCTCCCTCTACACTGTCCCATCAATCACTCCCATGGCAGGTACAGCACGGGTTTGATTCAGAGTAAAGCTCCCTTTGCACCTACCCATCAAACACACCCAGGGCTGTAGAATTCGCAATTATCGCGATTTCATTTTAATAAGGAGAAAACACAAGTTTCGTTCAAAACAGCTTTTATTTCAGCGGAATGCTGTCAGGTTTAAATTGGACACAAGCAGCCTGTAAAATGGCCGCCGCACCGCGTGACAGAACATTCGAGACTTTTCGGCAGGCAGACAAGATGGCGTTCCAATAAACATTTTTGCAGGATCGATAACGATTCAGCACAGTGAAGACAATACACAGGACATTATGGGTTTACAGTATAAACATCGATACTGGGATCGGTCTCCCAGGTACAAAGGAAAGCCATCAAGGGCCCATCCAAAGGACATTAATATGTAAACTCCCAACGGCTCTACGATGAGAGAGCCGTTAGCAGGTAGTTATACAGGACACTTGGAAGCCCCAAACCCCTCCAGGGGGAACACCGACCGATTTAACAATGGGAGAAATATTAACAGGTACTCAAACATTCAGGAGTAGTCCCGAAACCCATTAAGGACAGAGATCACCCATACAGGACATTTTTGGGCGCCAAACCTTAAACAAAAGAATGGACATTGTAGTTGGGCGGGAAACGGAAGAACTGTGCACTATAATTGCAGGCCCAAACCGTCCATTCTCTCTCTTGATTCTTGCTCTGGCCTCTTGCTCTTTTGCTCTTGACTCTTGCCGCTTGCTGCTGTTATCATCGTGGCTGCTCCTGTGTTTTATCCGGTCGATTCGTAACCTCGTGGCTGCTCCTGTGTTTTATCCGGTCGATTCGTAACCTCGTGGCTGCTCCTGTGTAAAAGACTGTTGCAAAGACCTATGTTGGTAGCTGGCAGCGGAACCAAAGGCCCGAGATGAGATGAGATGAGAGGAGAAGAGAAGAAGACCTTATCCATCGCCACGGTCAGTAAATCCCGACCGCGCCTGTAGGTCGATCAGCCAAGTCTTCTCGACAGGAAGTTTTCTTCTTTAACAAGACATATTGCATCGACGATAACTGGACTGTGCAAACACATCGTATCAGTGATATTGACAACGGTGCTCCTCGACTAAACTGTAAAGTCCACCAACAGAGGTCTTCACTACAGCGGACGGTCCAGCCGACTGACCGAGCAGCAGAAGCAGTAAACAAGTGGGACCAGGAGATCTCCTGACCAACACGTGGGTGCTGCGGTGGAAAACATCCGATCAGCTATTCGGGATTTCTCCGAGTTATTACGAGTGGTGAGCATGAGTCTCGGGATCCTACGAAGCTAGTTTTAGGATAGTTATTGATAGGGGAGGGTTTAAAGTTTAAGGATATTTGTAATGTGTGCCCTATTTACGTTGTGCTGGTCGTTCCTCGTTTCCCTAAGAGTGATTATAACTGTTTGTAAGATTGTACTGTCATTAATCTGTGCATATGACATGTATTTCATAATTTTAAGTATCATGCAATAAAGATTTTCCATTTCGTACCGTTCAAACCAAGTCTACATGAGTTTTATCTCCATTACTGCTCTCGCATCTAAGTCCAGTGTCTAGAACCGTAAGGGAGAGTGATTCGAACCACTCACAGGGGTGTCTAGTGTTCCCAGACTGGCTGGAGACCAGGCCTAGACCCGCACTGACATACAGGCTGCACAGAGCCGCGTGAACCTCACAGGCCACGAGACACGCAGGGTCAGGAGAGTATCCCTTACAGAAAATGGCGACCGCGGCAGGACACTGGCAGCGAGAGGGTAGTGTGTTAGATTTTGGAATGACTGTACGAAATGTGATGCAGGAAAAGATAGCGGATTACGTATTTGGAAAGGTTAATCTAACGAAAAAGTGGATAAGCGAACTGTTAGCGGATAAGAGCCCACTAGAGGCAGCTGAAAGGTGGACGGATAGTAAGGAGCATAAAAAGGCAGTTGAGAAAGCAGTCTGGCTTATGTGCTACAAAAGGCAGGTTCAGATTTCAAACCAGACCAATACAGCGCTAACCGCTCGAATCAAGCATCTAGAGGAGGAAATGGAGGAGAAGGTTTCTGGAGGGGAGGCGCTCATTAAGAGTTTAAATGAGTTACGCCAGGAAAGCCAGGAAGTCTCCAGCTACCTTAAAACAAGGGTAGAGTATCTCGAGTGCCAGATCACTGAAGCAAAATTAAACGAGAGTAGGATGAAGGAAAGATGTAACCGTCAAGCTGCCCAGATAAGAACTCAAGAAGAGAGCTTAATGGGGGTTAGGTCGGCGTATAAGTTGGCCCTTGAGGATAAGTTTCAGGGAGCCGACCATAGCGCCTGCGAAAAAGAGATAGAGAGCCTCAAAAAGGCCGTGAATAATGCGAACGGCATGGTGTGCCTTATTAATCCGTCGGCACGCCAGCCGCTAGTAAATGAGAGATTTAGAAATTCCCCACCAAGTAAAGCAGAAGAGGTAGTAGCCACTGCGCCCTCCGCGCCACCCAGCTATTCAGAAACCTGGGTTAGGGAGGAAGCAACGGAAGAAACAAAAGAGCCCGTTGAAAAGGAAGTAGAAAAGGGATCGTTGTATCCAGTAACGGGGATTAAAAGGGGCCCAAGCAGAAACGGTGGGGAAGAACCGGGGGATCTCCTCGGACAGCTGGTGTTGCCTCACAGTTCACATCAGCTGAGGGCTATGATAAACCACGTAAGGAAGCTGACCGAGATAGACGACCCTTCCGTACATTTTAGGGAAGTTGAGCAAGCCGCAGCCATCAACGGCTGCGATGATGGGGAGACAGCAAAAATGCTGCTGTTCTCATTAGATAGCTCGGTCCTTCAATGTCTCTCAGGCGATAGCAAGAGGGGTAATAAAAGTTATGAGGAATTGAAAAATGAGGTCCTAGAAGTAGTGGGAGCGAACGACGGAGGTCCGTTTGCTAGAGTGGGACAGACAGTGCAGATGGAGGGAGAACCCCCGAAGGTTTTTGCCGACAGGCTGTGGCCAGTATATGAGCGCAGCTGTCTAGGTGCGCCCGAGCGCGAAGATGTGGAAGGCGCCGCTTTAATTCATTGGCTTAGGTGCATAATAGCCAACAGTTTACCAGCCGTTAGAGAGCAGGCAAAAGCCTGGTTCGATCCCAATGACCTCAACCTTACGGAAGAGTCGGTCTTGAATCGACTCACGTTAGGTTACCGTAACATAAGGGGTATGGCAACACGTCCCTTTAAGGGAAGAGTACATGAGGTACGACCCGCAGCCCCGGCTCAAAGAGAGTGGCATCAGGAGGGTAATCGCGCCCCACAGGCAAGTAATGCCTGTTACGGGTGTGGGAAGACAGGGCACTGGCGCAAGCACTGCAGGAACCCTTGGAAGGATTCCAAGGATAAAAATCCCGCGGTCCGAACCCAGGCGCCTGTCCCGGCTAAGGAAGCAAAGGCACCCACCTCTCCCGAAGACCTCGAGGCAGTGTTAGGAGTCATGCGCAAGATGGTTTTGAATGCGCGTGGACAGGTGGCGGTCGCAACCGGCCCCGTAGGTGCCGCAGGACCGTCTAATAGTACCCAATGACTAGAGCCCACGCAGCCTGCCTACCTGTGTCCTTTTAAAAGACACGCACAGGAGGGGGTCTGCGGTGAGGAGGCCAGGTTAAAAGAGCAGGCCTTGCGGGAGGAGAACGCCCGCTTAATAGGGAAAATAGATGGGCTGGAAGGGCAGCTTAGAGAGCAGGCCCTGCGGGAGGAGAATGCCCGAGAAATGGGAAAGTTAGACGTGCTCAGGCTAGAAGGGCAGCTTAGAGAGATAAAAGCAGCCTACAGGGTAGCCAAAAGCCGGGAGCATGAGGTTTTAAAACAGGATAGAAATCTGCAGCCTCCAGCAGGTGAGATTTCACAGAAACAAGCAGGGGCGGTGGCCTGTCTTAAGGGAGGGGCCAGACCTGCGAGTGGGAAAACACAGCCCCAGGTAGGACCACAAGGCACACAGGCAGGCGTAGCAGCTTGCATCAGGGGAAGGGACATCCCGGACGATCATGCAGCGTTTTTCTGGAGTTGGGGGTTAGATGACGAGGACCCCAGGGTACCCTGGTCAGATGAGGATAGTGCAGATGAGCATAGTGATGATGACGGGTGGTTTCAGAGGAACGGTCTGGAAGGATTGGGGCCGCTAGGTAGAGATCCATACGGGGTGGACACACAAGCTGCAGGTCCCGACAGCAGGAGGAAGGAGCTAGAGGAGGCCGGGCCAGCCGCTATGTGGTTCCCAGAGGTGTGGCCGCCCGCTTTGAACGTCCAGTCCTCAGGGGAGGCAGAGTTCGCGAGTGAAGGGCCGCCTGCTGGGCCGAGCAGGGCGGGGCCCCGAACTGCCAGCCCCGAGGTTAGGGAGGCGGAGTCAGCGGAGGCGGGGCTGGCGCCTGTGATGGAACCCCAGGTCATCCCGTTGAAGGTCTCGGGACCCGGTCCGTCCGTCACGGAGCCCCCGCCCATAGCAATTCCCCGTAGGTCAAGCAGAGTACCCCAGCCCAGGAAGGTGTGGTCAGGTCCCCAGGCTGCCCCAGGGCGTAAGTTTCAGGTTAAGATAACCCGGGTAGAGACAGGCCACATCGAAGCAGTAACAGGCTGCGGCAGATCAGAGGAAAGGGTCAGCGCAGCAACAGGCTGCGGCAGATCAGAGGGAAGGGTCAGTGCCCTCCCACCGTCGGGAAGAGCTCGCAGCAGCCTTCTCAGGATTTAAAGGGGCCGCCCTGAGAACGGGCGGCATTGTAAAGTTATTAGTTTAAGGTTTTAAGTTTTAGTTTAAAGTTTTAAGTAGTTTTAATAAGGTTAAGTTTGTAGTGTTTTTAACAGATAACGATAAAATGATGGGAGTTTTAAGGCTAGGTTTAGAGGAAGTCTATTTAGCAAACGTTGAAGTTTACGTGAGGCGAGGTCAGGGGACCCGCTCACCCTTCACAAAAGCCAGAGACTTTTTGCGAGGCTGGCTACCTCATTCTATCTGATCACAGGAACCAAGGAAGGATGGAACGACTCATAGTATTGCTCGCGGCAATCGGATGTGGATTGGCCTATCGGGGCCTCACCAAGGATGTCGTGGTGTTTGGATGTTCCGGGGACACGGCCCCCATCGCGGTGGATGGGACCGGGAGACGGAAGGCAGAAGGGACCAGCACCTATTTCCACAAGGGAAGGTGGCCAGGATGGCTGGGAACGAACTCAACGGAGTATTCCAGCACATCGGGGTTCGCCTATAAAGAGACTTCTTTAATGTGCCCCAAAGTACGGATCATCGCACCCAGGATCAGCGTCACCGTCGGCAAACGGATTTGTTTGACCTGCAGTGGGAATGTCCCATTGAGCCGATGGTGGTGGCTGCGAAAGCTGAGCAAAACTATGAGGAACTCTTCGGTTGAGTGGGAGCGACTGGGTAATAATACCCATCGGACAATTACGGGGACAGATGGACAAGTGAAAGTCTGTTGGGACAAATGGTGGGAACCAGATGAGGGGATTTATGTTTGTATGTGGGGGTCAAAGTACGTTTGCCCCAAAGGCATCTCCATATTCTTTATTAACCAGTGGCAGGATAACGGACAGGGGATGAGGTGGGATGCGAGCACCCGGGGGTGCGGAGCCCCATACTCTCCGATCCCAGTAAATGCCACTGAGCTCATTACGCGCCCACGCAAAGCCCCGCCCACGATTCCGGTAGTTCTAACTGAGGAAGAAGGGTGCCCTAAAACTAGTAAGGGACCCGGGAACGGTTTGGTACTGGTCCCCACAGACCAGATACTATTTCAGGGGGTACATTACGCGGTGGCCTCGGTGATTTTAAATCTCACTGAGGTACGGTTACCAGAGTGGTGCCCCAAAAAGACGGAACAGTTGTACCAGATCCTGTTGACCAAGATGTTCAGGCAATTTTACGAGTTTGATTTTGCAGAAATCGATAAGACAAGTTTATACACCGCACCGCAGGAAGTTTTGGACCAAGTAGGGAGGCAAAGAAGGGGTTTGGTGAACGATGCGTTCACTGCTTTTAACACAGGGACATCTGTGGTCAACGCTCTAGACAGTGTGGAGCTGCAGACCCAGATTAATGGTTTAAAAACACAGTTAAAGGATATTCTTACAGATGAGAATAAAGTGGTAGGGTCGGGTCTGCACGAGGACCAAGCCATGACACTACACTTAAAAGAGATTATAGCAGAGCTGGAGAAACATGCGCGTACGGTAAATGCCCTGATTAGGGAAGATCGGAATGCATCCGATCAAGCTGCGCAGAACGAGGTGTGCGTGCTTTACGGGGCGTGGTTACTGGGCGAGGGCCGCAGTAATTTGGAGGATTTAAAACAAGGTTTGGTCCCGTCCTGGATAAGTAACAAACACCTGCGGGCGCTCCACCCTTTTCAGAATGCATTAAGTCCGTGCCAGCTCAGGCTAGCTTCAGAAGCTTACCCAGTCCCCGTGGACTGCGGACGTTCAAACCATACTATTATGGGAATAGTATTACGCATGCCGGTTTTGGGCAACACAGCAAAGCCCGCCCCGGTGTATCGGGTAGAGAACATCGGTGTCATTCAGGGGGGAGCCCACATTCGTTATGCAGCGGTTCCACCTTACGTCATCCGCTGGGAGCAAACGATGACAGGTACAGATCTCTCTGGTTGTCGTGGCAGGGGAGCACACATAATACTGTGCCCCCAGCACTTGAATGCCTTTTTAACACCACAGTGCGGGTTCAGAACGGCTGGCGCCAAGTCCATGAATTGCACCATGGAGGCAATGGCACAAGATCATGTGCCTCCGCAGGTAGCATACATCGGGGGTGGAACATATTGTGTTACCACTGCAGCGCAACACTACCAGCATGGAAACCGTAGCCGGTGTCCGGTGAGTGACAGCAGTTTCTGTTTTAAACCCAGGGCTGAAGTTCAAGTAGCACAACAGCGAATTATCCCAATCCCTGAACCATCCACTGTTCATCTCACAGTAAAAGAGAATTTCACCGACTTACAGCGATTTGTCGCGCATTTTGGGTACCTCATTCCCCCTCTCCCCGAGCATTTAACCAAACTTCTAAAAGCCGTCGCGGTGTCACAAAAGCATTTCTATACATTAGAACAGAAAACCGTCGAGATAGGTACAGACATTTTGGACATAGTGGTTCCACCGTGGTGGAATCTGTTCACGAATATTGAAGTGCCCTCATGGGTCAGAATAGCCTCCCACATTTTAGTCGTCTGTCAAGTGTTTATTGTAGTATACCTTTTGTTCATACATTGTAAAAGAGACAAGCGCCTCACCAAGCATGAGAACACGGGAGAGTGGCGAGAACGTTACGTGCGCGTGCACGATGAGAGCGCAGTGTAATGGGAAAACGGCGTCACTCCCGCTCGCCACGTGCGCCGCGGAAGTTTGTACTCAGTGTAAATACGTTGGAAACTCGACATGTTTAAGAGTCGGGATTTGTTTATTTTGGTGATGGTGTTGATTGTTTGGTTTTTTTTTTTTTTGGGTTTTGTTTTTCCTTTCCCTGAATAAAAGATAAATATACAGGTGATGCGTGAGGTATCGGCCTGGTTACGCCGGGAAGGAAGACAAGTGGTGTAAGTTTAAGGGCAAATGATGCCTATGGTGATATAAAATGTGATTTTCTTGGGAAATGAGGACGACACAGAGACCCTAGTTAAGTTAAAATTTATGGGATTAATTTACTGGATTCGGAGTGAAATCGAGATAAGATTGCTCACCACTGAGATTTTTGATACGATAAGCGGAGTTATTCGCATCAACAGGAGGGACTGTAGAATTCGCAATTATCGCGATTTCATTTTAATAAGGAGAAAACACAAGTTTCGTTCAAAACAGCTTTTATTTCAGCGGAATGCTGTCAGGTTTAAATTGGACACAAGCAGCCTGTAAAATGGCCGCCGCACCGCGTGACAGAACATTCGAGACTTTTCGGCAGGCAGACAAGATGGCGTTCCAATAAACATTTTTGCAGGATCGATAACGATTCAGCACAGTGAAGACAATACACAGGACATTATGGGTTTACAGTATAAACATCGATACTGGGATCGGTCTCCCAGGTACAAAGGAAAGCCATCAAGGGCCCATCCAAAGGACATTAATATGTAAACTCCCAACGGCTCTACGATGAGAGAGCCGTTAGCAGGTAGTTATACAGGACACTTGGAAGCCCCAAACCCCTCCAGGGGGAACACCGACCGATTTAACAATGGGAGAAATATTAACAGGTACTCAAACATTCAGGAGTAGTCCCGAAACCCATTAAGGACAGAGATCACCCATACAGGACATTTTTGGGCGCCAAACCTTAAACAAAAGAATGGACATTGTAGTTGGGCGGGAAACGGAAGAACTGTGCACTATAATTGCAGGCCCAAACCGTCCATTCTCTCTCTTGATTCTTGCTCTGGCCTCTTGCTCTTTTGCTCTTGACTCTTGCCGCTTGCTGCTGTTATCATCGTGGCTGCTCCTGTGTTTTATCCGGTCGATTCGTAACCTCGTGGCTGCTCCTGTGTTTTATCCGGTCGATTCGTAACCTCGTGGCTGCTCCTGTGTAAAAGACTGTTGCAAAGACCTATGTTGGTAGCTGGCAGCGGAACCAAAGGCCCGAGATGAGATGAGATGAGAGGAGAAGAGAAGAAGACCTTATCCATCGCCACGGTCAGTAAATCCCGACCGCGCCTGTAGGTCGATCAGCCAAGTCTTCTCGACAGGAAGTTTTCTTCTTTAACAAGACATATTGCATCGACGATAACTGGACTGTGCAAACACATCGTATCAGTGATATTGACAACGGTGCTCCTCGACTAAACTGTAAAGTCCACCAACAGAGGTCTTCACTACAGCGGACGGTCCAGCCGACTGACCGAGCAGCAGAAGCAGTAAACAAGTGGGACCAGGAGATCTCCTGACCAACACGTGGGTGCTGCGGTGGAAAACATCCGATCAGCTATTCGGGATTTCTCCGAGTTATTACGAGTGGTGAGCATGAGTCTCGGGATCCTACGAAGCTAGTTTTAGGATAGTTATTGATAGGGGAGGGTTTAAAGTTTAAGGATATTTGTAATGTGTGCCCTATTTACGTTGTGCTGGTCGTTCCTCGTTTCCCTAAGAGTGATTATAACTGTTTGTAAGATTGTACTGTCATTAATCTGTGCATATGACATGTATTTCATAATTTTAAGTATCATGCAATAAAGATTTTCCATTTCGTACCGTTCAAACCAAGTCTACATGAGTTTTATCTCCATTACTGCTCTCGCATCTAAGTCCAGTGTCTAGAACCGTAAGGGAGAGTGATTCGAACCACTCACAGGGGTGTCTAGTGTTCCCAGACTGGCTGGAGACCAGGCCTAGACCCGCACTGACATACAGGCTGAACAGAGCCGCGTGAACCTCACAGGCCACGAGACACGCAGGGTCAGGAGAGTATCCCTTACAGGGCAGGTACAGCACGGGACAGATACAGAGTAAAGCTCCCTCTACTCTGTCCCATCAAAGACTCCCCGGGCAGGTACAGCACGAGTTAGGTACAGAGTAAAACTCCATCGACACCATCCCATCAAACACTCCCAGGGCTGGTACAGCACGGATTAGATACAGAGTAAAGCTCCCTCTACACTGTCCCATCAAACACTCACAGGGCAGGTGCAGCACAGGTTAGATACAGAGTAAAGCTCCCACTACACTGTACGATCAAACTCTCACAGGGCAGGTACAGCACAGGTTAGATACAGATTAACGCTCCCTCTACACTGTCCCATCAAGCACTCCCAGGGAAAGTACAGCACGGGTTAAATACAGAGTAAAGCACCCTCTACACTATCCCTTCAAACACTCCCAGGGCAGGTGCAGCACGGGTTAAATACAGAGAAACGCTCCCTCTACACTGTCCCATCAAATACTCCCAGGGCAGGTACAGCACGGGTTAGATACATTGTAAATCTCCCTCTATACTGTCCCATCAAACACTCCCAGGGCAGGTACAGCACGGGTTAGATACAGTGTAAAGCTCGCACTACAGTGTCCCATCAAACACTCACAGGGCAGGTACAGCACGGGTTAGATACAAAGCAAAGCTCCCTCTACACTGACCCATCAAACACACCCAGGGCAGGTACAGCACGGGTTAGATACAAAGTAAAGCTCCCTCTGCACTGTCCCATCAAACACACCCAGGGCAGGTACAGCACGGGTTAGATACAGAGTAAAGCTCGCTCCACATTATCCCATCAAACACTCCCAGGTCAGGTACAGCACGGGTTAGATACAGAGTAAAGCTCCCTCCACACTGTCCCATCAAACACTCTCAGGGCAGGTACAGCACGGGTTAGATTCAGATTAAAGCTCCCTCCACACTGTCCCATCAAACACTCCGAGGGCAGGTACAGCACGGGTTAGGTACAGAGTAACGCTCCGTCTACACTGTCCCATCAAATACTCCGAGGGCAGGTACAGCACGGGTTAGATACAAATTAAAGCTCTCTCCACACTGTCCCATCAAACACTCCGAGGGCAGGTACAGCACGGGTTAGATACAAAGTAAAGCTCCCAGAACACTGTCCCATCAAACTCTCCCAGGGCAGGTACAGCACGGGTTAGATACAGAGTAAAGCTCCCACTATACTGTCCCTTCAAACACTCCCAAGGAAGGTACAGCACGGGTTAGATACAGAGTAAAGCTCACTCTGCACTGTCCCATCAAACACTCCCAGGGCCGGTACAGCACGGGTTCAATACAGATTAAAGCTCCCTCTACACGGTCCCATCAAACACTCCCAGGATAGGTACAGTACGGGGTTAGATACAGAGTAAAGCTCCCTCCACACTGTCCCATCAAACAATCCCAAGGGAGGTACAGCACGGGTTCAATACAGATTAAAGCTCCCTCTACACTGTCCCATCAAACACTCCCAGGGCAGGTACAGCACGGGTTAGATACAGAGTAAAGCTCCCTCCACACTGTCCCATCAAACACTCCCAGGGCAGGTACAGCACGGGTTAGATACAGAGTAAAGCTCCCTCTACACTGTCCCATCAAACACTCCGAGGGCAGGTACAGCATGGGTTAGGTACAGAGTAACGCTCCGTCTACACTGTCCCATCAAATACTCCGAGGGCAGGTACAGCACGGATTAGATACAGAGTAAAGCTCCCTCTACACTGTCCCATCAAACTCTCCCAGGGCAGGTACAGCACGGGTTAGATACAAATTAAAGCTCCCTCTACACTGTCCCATCACACGCTGCCAGGGCAGGTACAGCATGGGTTAGATACAAAGTAAAGCTCCCACTACACTGTCCCATCAAACTCTCCCAGGGCAGGTACAGCACGGGTTAGATACAGAGTAACGCTCCGTCTACACTGTCCCATCAAATACTCCGAGGGCAGGTACAGCACGGGTTAGATACAGAGTAAAGCTCCCTCTACACTGTCCCATCAAACTCTCCCAGGGCAGGTACAGCACGGGTTAGATACAGAGTAACGCTCCGCATACACTGTCCCATCAAATACTCCGAGGGCAGGTACAGCACGGGTTAGATACAGAGTAAAGCTCCCTCTACACTGTCCCATCAAACTCTCCCAGGGCAGGTACAGCACGGGTTAGATACAAAGTAAAGCTCCCACTAAACTGTCCCATCAAACACTCCCAAGGAAGGTACAGCACGGGTTAGATACAGAGTAAAGCTCACTCTGCACTGTCCCATCAAACACTCCCAGGGTCGGTACAGCACGGGGTTAGATACAGAGTAATGCTCCCTCCACACTGTCCCATCAAACAATCCCAAGGCAGGTACAGCACGGGTTCAATACAGATTAAAGCTCCCTCTACACTGTCCCATCAAACAGTCCAAGGGCAGGTTCAGCAGGGGTTAGATACAGAGTAAAGCTCCCTCTACACTGTCCCATCAATCACTCCCAGGGCAGGTACAGCACGGGTTTGATTCAGAGTAAAGCTCCCTTTGCACTGTCCCATCAAACACACCCAGGGCAGGTACAGCACGGGACAGATACAGAGTAAAGCTCCCTCTACTCTGTCCCATCAAAGACTCCCCGGGCAGGTACAGCACGAGTTAGGTACAGAGTAAAACTCCATCGACACCATCCCATCAAACACTCCCAGGGCTGGTACAGCACGGATTAGATACAGAGTAAAGCTCCCTCTACACTGTCCCATCAAACACTCACAGGGCAGGTGCAGCACAGGTTAGATACAGAGTAAAGCTCCCACTACACTGTACGATCAAACTCTCACAGGGAAGGTACAGCACAGGTTAGATACAGATTAACGCTCCCTCTGCACTGTCCCATCAAACACACCCAGGGCAGGTACAGCACGGGTTAGATACAGAGTAAAGCTCGCTCCACATTATCCCATCAAACACTCTCAGGGCAGGTACAGCACGGATTAGATACAGAGTAAAGCTCCCACTACACTGTCGCATCAAACACTCTCAGGGCAGGTACAGCACGGGTTATATACATAGTAAAGCTCCCTCGACACTGTCCCATCAAACACTCCCAGGGCAGGTACAGCACGGGTTAGATACAAAGTAAAGCTCCCTCTGCACTGTCTCGTCAAACACTCCCAGGGCAGGTACAGCAGGGGTTAAATACAGCGCAAAGCTCCCTCTACAATGTCCCATCAAACACTCCCAGGGCAGATACAGCACGGGTTAGATACAGAGTAAAGCTCCCTCTACATTATCCCATCAAATACTCCTAGGGCACGTACAGCATGGTTTAGATACAGAGCAAAACTCCCTCTACATTGTCCCACCAACCACTACCAGGGTCGATACAGCACGGGTTACATACAGAGTAAAGCTCGCTCTATACTGTCCCATCAAACACTCCCAGGGCAGGTACAGCACGGGTTCGATACAGAGTAAAGCACCCTCTACACTGTCCCATCAAGCACTCCCAGGGCAGGTACAGCACCGGTTAGATACAGAGTAAAGCTCCCTCCACACTGTCCCATCAAACACTCCCGGGGCTGGTTCAGCACGGATTAAATACAGAGTAAAGCTCCCACTACACTGTCCCATCAAACACTCCCAGGGCAGGTACAGCACGGGTTAGATAGAAAGTAAAGCTCCCTCTGCACTGTCCCATCAAACAGTCCAAGGGCAGGTACAGCATGGTTTAGATACAGAGTAAAGCTCCCTCTACACTGTCCCATCAAACACTCCCAGGGCAGGTACAGCACGGGTTAGATACAGAGTAAAGCTCCCTCTACACTGTCCCATCAAACACTCCAGGGCAGGTACAGCACGGGTTAGATACAGAGTAAAGCTCCCTCTACACTGTCCCATCAAACACTCCCAGGGCAGGTACAGCACGGTTTAGATACAGAGTAAAGCTCCCTCTACACTGTCCCATCAAACACTCCCAGGGCAGGTACAGCACGGGTTAGATACAGAGTAAAGCTCCCTCTACACTGTCCCATCAAACACTCCAGGGCAGGTACAGCACGGGTTAGATACAGAGTAAAGCTCCTCTACACTGTCCCATCAAACACTCCCAGGGCAGGTACAGCACGGGTTAGATACAGAGTAAAGCTCCCTCTACACTGTCCCATCAAACACTCCCAGGGCAGGTACAGCACGGGTTAGATACAGAGTAAAGCTCCCTCTACACTGTCCCATCAAACACTCCCAGGGCAGGTACAGCACGGGTTAGATACAAAGTAAAGCTCCCACTACACTGTCCCATCAAACTCTCCCAGGGCAGGTACAGCACGGGTTAGATACAGAGTAAAGCTCCCACTATACTGTCCCATCAAACACTCCCAGGATAGGTACAGTACGGGGTTAGATACAGAGTAAAGCTCCCTCCACACTGTCCCATCAAACAATCCCAAGGGAGGTACAGCACGGGTTCAATACAGATTAAAGCTCCCTCTACACTGTCCCATCAAGCACTCCCAGGGCAGTTTCAGCACGGGTTAGATACAGAGTAAAGCTCCCTCTACACTGTCCCATTAAACACTACCAGGGCAGGTACAGCACGGGTAAGATACAGAGTAAAGCTCCCACTACACTGTCCCATCAAACACTCCCAGGGCAGGTACAGCACGGGTTAGATACAGTGTAAAGCTCCCACTTCAGTGTCCCATCAAACACTCACAGGGCAGGTACAGCACGGGTTAGATAGAAAGTAAAGCTCCCTCTACACTGTCCCATCAATCACTCCCAGGGCAGGTACAGCACGGGTTAGATTCAGAGTACAGCTCCCTCTACACTGTCCCATCAAACACTCCCAGGGCCGGTACAGCACGGGGTTGGATACAGAGTAAAGCTCCCTCCACACTGTCCCATCAAACAATCCCAAGGCAGGTACAGCACGGGTTCAATACAGATTAAAGCTCCCTCTACACTGTCCCATCAAACGCTGCCAGGGCAGGTACAGCACGGGTTAGACACAGAGTAAAGCTCCGTCTACACTGTCCCATCAAATACTCCGAGGGCAGGTACAGCTCGGGTTAGATACAGAGTAAAGCTCCCTCTACACTGTCCCATCAAACTCTCCCAGGGCAGGTACAGCATGGGTTAGGTACAGAGTAACGCTCCGTCTACACTGTCCCATCAAATACTCCGAGGGCAGGTACAGCACGGGTTAGATACAGAGTAAAGCTCCCTCTACACTGTCCCATCAAACTCTCCCAGGGCAGGTACAGCACGGGTTAGATACAAATTAAAGCTCCCTCTACACTGTCCCATCAAACGCTGCCAGGGCAGGTACAGCATGGGTTAGATACAAAGTAAAGCTCCCACTACACTGTCCCATCAAACTCTCCCAGGGCAGGTACAGCACGGGTTAGATACAGAGTAACGCTCCGTCTACACTGTCGCATCAAATACTCCGAGGGCAGGTACAGCACGGGTTAGATACAGAGTAAAGCTCCCTCTACACTGTCCCATCAAACTCTCCCAGGGCAGGTACAGCACGGGTTAGATACAGAGTAACGCTCCGTGTACACTGTCCCATCAAATACTCCGAGGGCAGGTACAGCACGGGTTAGATACAGAGTAAAGCTCCCTCTACACTGTCCCATCAAACTCTCCCAGGGCAGGTACAGCACGGGTTAGATACAAAGTAAAGCTCCCGCTAAACTGTCCCATCAAACACTCCCAAGGAAGGTACAGCACGGGTTAGATACAGAGTAAAGCTCACTCTGCACTGTCCCATCAAACACTCCCAGGGCAGGTACAGCACGGGTTAGATACAGAGTAAAGCTCCCTCTACACTGTCCCATCAAACACTCCCAGGGCAGGTACAGCACGGGTTAGATACAGAGTAAAGCTCCCTCTACACTGTCCCATCAAACAGTCCAAGGGCAGGTTCAGCAGGGGTTAGATACAGAGTAAAGCTCCCTCTACACTGTCCCATCAAACACTCCCAGGGCAGGTACAGCACGGGTTAGATACAGAGTAAAGCTCCCTCTAGCACTGTCCCATCAAACACTCCCAGGGCAGGTACAGCACGGGTTAGATACAGAGTAAAGCTCCCTCTACTCTGTCCCATCAAACACTCCCAGGGCAGGTACAGCACGGGTTAGATACAGAGTAAAGCTCCCTCGCACCTGTCCCATCAAACACTCCCAGGGCTGGTACAGCACGGATTAGATACAGAGTAAAGCTCCCACTACACTGTCCCATCAAACACTCACAGGGCAGGTACAGCACAGGTTAGATACAGAGTAAAGCTCCCTCTACACTGTCCCATCAAGCACTCCCAGGGAAAGTACAGCACGGGTTAAATACAGAGTAAAGCACCCTCTACACTATCCCTTCAAACACTCCCAGGGAAGGAGAGCACGGGTTAGATACATTGTAAATCTCCCTCTATACTGTCCCATCAAACACTCCCAGGGCAGGTACAGCACGGGTTAGATACAGTGTAAAGCTCGCACTACAGTGTCCCATCAAACACTCACAGGGCAGGTACAGCACGGGTTAGATACAAAGTAAAGCTCCCTCTACACTGACCCATCAAACACACCCAGGGCAGGTACAGCACGCGTTAGATACAAAGTAAAGCTCCCTCTACACTGACCCATCAAACACACCCAGGGCAGGTACAGCACGCGTTAGATACAAAGTAAAGCTCCCTCTGCACTGTCCCATCAAACACACCCAGGGCAGGTACAGCACGGGTTAGATACAGAGTAAAGCTCCCACTACACTGTCCCAACAAACACTGACAGGGCAGGTACAGCATGGGTTAGGGACAGATTAAAGCTCCCTCTACACTGTCCCATCAAAAACTCCCAGGGCAGGTCCAGCATGTTTAGATACAGAGTAAAGATCCCTCTACACTTTCCCATCAATCACTCCAAGGGCAGGTACAGCACGGGTTAGATTCAGATTAAGGCTCCCTCCACACTGTCCCATCAAACACTCCGAGGGCAGGTACAGCACGGGTTAGGTACAGAGTAATGCTCCGTCTACACTGTCCCATCAAATACTCCGAGGGCAGGTACAGCACGGGTTAGATACAGAGTAAAGCTCCCTCTACACTGTCCCATCAAACTCTCCCAGGGCAGGTACAACACGGGTTAGATACAAATTAAAGCTCCCTCTACACTGTCCCATCAAACACTCCCAGGGCCGGTACAGCACGGGGTTGGATACAGAGTAAAGCTCCCTCCACACTGTCCCATCAAACAATCCCAAGGCAGGTACAGCACGGGTTCAATACAGAGTAAAGCTCCCTCTACACTGTCCCATCAAACACTCCCAGGGCAGGTACAGCACGGGTTAGATACAGAGTAAAGCTCCCTCTACACTGTCCCATCAAACACTCCCAGGGCAGGTACAGCACGGGTTAGATACAGAGTAAAGCTCCCTCTACACTGTCCCATCAAACACTCCAGGGCAGGTACAGCACGGGTTAGATACAGAGTAAAGCTCCCTCTACACTGTCCCATCAAACACTCCCAGGGCAGGTACAGCACGGGTTAGATACAGAGTAAAGCTCCTCTACACTGTCCCATCAAACACTCCAGGGCAGGTACAGCACGGGTTAGATACAGAGTAAAGCTCCCTCTACACTGTCCCATCAAACACTCCCAGGGCAGGTACAGCACGGGTTAGATACAAAGTAAAGCTCCCTCTACACTGTCCCATCAAACACTCCCAGGGCAGGTACAGCATGGGTTAGATACAGAGTAAAGCTCCCACTACACTGTCCCATCAAACACTCCCAGGGCAGGTACAGCACGGGTTAGATACAGAGTAAAGCTCCCTCTACACTGTCCCATCAAACACTCCCAGGGCCGGTACAGCACGGGTTAGATACAGAGTAAAGCTCCCTCTACACTGTCCCATCAAACACTCCCAGGGCAGGTACAGCACGGGTTAGATACAGAGTAAAGCTCCCTCTACACTGTCCCATCAAACACTCCAGGGCAGGTACAGCACGGGTTAGATACAGAGTAAAGCTCCCTCTACACTGTCCCATCAAACACTCCCAGGGCAGGTACAGCACGGTTAGATACAGAGTAAAGCTCCCTCTACACTGTCCCATCAAACACTCCCAGGGCAGGTACAGCACGGGTTAGATACAGAGTAAAGCTCCCTCTACACTGTCCCATCAAACACTCCCAGGGCAGGTACAGCACGGGTTAGATACAGAGTAAAGCTCCCTCTACACTATCCCATCAAACACTCCCAGGGCAGGTACAGCACGGGTTAGATACAGAGTAAAGCTCCCACTACACTGTCCCATCAAACACTCCCTGGGCAGGTACAGCACAGGGTTAGATACAGAGTAAAGCTCCCTCTACACTGTCCGATCAAACTCTCACAGGGCAGGTACAGCACAGGTTAGATACAGAGTAACGCTCCCTCTACACTGTCCCATCAAGCACTCCAGGGAAGTACAGCACGGGTTAATACAGAGTAAAGCACCCTCTACACTATCCCTTCAAACACTCCCAGGGCAGGGGCAGCACGGGTTAAATACAGAGAAACGCTCCCTCGACACTGTCCCATCAAATACTCTCAGGGCAGGTACAGCACGGGTTAGATACATTGTAAATCTCCCTCTAAACTGTCCCATCAAACACTCCCAAGGAAGGTACAGCACGGGTTAGATACAGTGTAAAGCTCGCACTACAGTGTCCCATCAAACACTCACAGGGCAGGTACAGCACGGGTTAGATACAAGTAAAGCTCCCTCTACACTGTCCCATCAAACACACCCAGGGCAGGTACAGCACGGGTTAGATACAAAGTAAAGCTCCCTCTGCACTGTCCCATCAAACACACCCAGGGCAGGTACAGCACGGGTTAGATACAGAGTAAAGCTCGCTCACACTGTCCCATCAAACACTCCCAGGGCAGGTACAGCACGGGTTAGATACAGAGTAAAGCTCCCTCCACACTGTCCCATCAAACACTCTCAGGGCAGGTACAGCACGGGTTTGATACAGAGTAAAGCTCCCTCTACACTGTCCCATCAAACACTCCCGGGGCTGGTTTAGCAAGGATTAGATACAGAGTAAAGCTCCCACTACACTGTCCCATCAAACACTCTCAGGGCAGGTACAGCACGGGTTATATACATAGTAAAGCTCCCTCGACACTGTCCCATCAAATACTCCGAGGGCAGGTACAGCACGGGTTAGATACAGAGTAAAGCTCCCTCTACACTGTCCCATCAAACTCTCCCAGGGCAGGTACAGCACGGGTTAGATACAAATTAAAGCTCCCTCTACACTGTCCCATCAAACGCTGCCAGGGCAGGTACAGCATGGGTTAGATACAAAGTAAAGCTCCCACTACACTTTCCCATCAAACACTCCCAAGGAAGGTAGAGCACGGGTTAGATACAGAGTAAAGCTCACTCTGCACTGTCCCATCAAACACTCCCAGGGCCGGTACAGCACGGGGTTAGATACAGAGTAAAGCTCCCTCCACACTGTCCCATCAAACAATCCCAAGGCAGGTACAGCACGGGTTCAATACAGATTAAAGCTCCCTCTACACTGTCCCATCAAACAGTCCAAGGGCAGGTTCAGCAGGGGTTAGATACAGAGTAAAGCTCCCTCTACACTGTCCCATCAATCACTCCCAGGGCAGGTACAGCACGGGTTTGATTCAGAGTAAAGCTCCCTTTGCACTGTCCCATCAAACACACCCAGGGCAGGTACAGCACGGGACAGATACAGAGTAAAGCTCCCTCTACTCTGTCCCATCAAAGACTCCCCGGGCAGGTACAGCACGAGTTAGATACAGAGTAAAGCTCCCTCTACACTATCCCATCAAACACTCCCAGGGCTGGTACAGCACGGATTAGATACAGAGTAAAGCTCCCACTACACTGTCCCATCAAACACTCACTGGGCAGGTGCAGCACAGGTTAGATACAGAGTAAAGCTCCCTCTACACTGTACGATCAAACTCTCACAGGGCAGGTACAGCACAGGTTAGATACAGATTAACGCTCCCTCTACACTGTCCCATCAAGCACTCCCAGGGAAAGTACAGCACGGGTTAAATACAGAGTAAAGCACCCTCTACACTATCCCTTCAAACACTCCCAGGGCAGGGGCAGCACGGGTTAAATACAGAGAAACGCTCCCTCGACACTGTCCCATCAAATACTCTCAGGGCAGGTACAGCACGGGTTAGATACATTGTAAATCTCCCTCTAAACTGTCCCATCAAACACTCCCAAGGAAGGTACAGCACGGGTTAGATACAGTGTAAAGCTCGCACTACAGTGTCCCATCAAACACTCACAGGGCAGGTACAGCACGGGTTAGATACAAAGTAAAGCTCCCTCTACACTGACCCATCAAACACACCCAGGGCAGGTACAGCACGGGTTAGATACAAAGTAAAGCTCCCTCTACACTGTCCCATCAAACACACCCAGGGCAGGTACAGCACGGGTTAGATACAGAGTAAAGCTCGCTCCACATTATCCCATCAAACACTCCCAGGGCAGGTACAGCACGGGTTAGATACAGAGTAAAGCTCCCTCCACACTGTCCCATCAAACACTCTCAGGGCAGGTACAGCACGGGTTAGATACAGAGTAAAGCTCCCTCTACACTGTCCCATCAACACTCCCGGGGCTGGTTTAGCAAGGATTAGATACAGAGTAAAGCTCCCACTACACTGTCCCATCAAACACTCTCAGGGCAGTACAGCACGGGTTATATACATAGTAAAGCTCCCTCGACACTGTCCCATCAAACACTCCCAGGGCAGTACAGCACGGGTTAGATACAAAGTAAAGCTCCCTCTGCACTGTCTCGTCAAACACTCCCAGGGCAGGTACAGCAGGGGTTAAATACAGCGCAAAGCTCCCTCTACAATGTCCCATCAAACACTCCCAGGGCAGCTACAGCACGGGTTAGATACAGAGTAAAGCTCCCTCTACATTATCCCATCAAATACTCCTAGGGCACGTACAGCATGGTTTAGATACAGAGCAAAACTCCCTCTACATTGTCCCACCAACCACTACCAGGGTCGATACAGCACGGGTTAGATACAGAGTAAAGCTCGCTCTATACTGTCCCATTAAACACTCCCAGGGCAGGTACAGCACGGGTAAGATACAGAGTAAAGCTCCCTCTACACTGTCCCATCAAACACTCCCCGGGCAGGTACAGCAGGTGTTAGGTACAGAGTAAAACTCCATCGACACTGTCCCATCAAACACTCCCAGGGCAGGTACAGCACAGGTTAGATACAGATTAAAGCTCCCTCTACACGTCCCATCAAACACTCCCAGGGCAGGTACAGCACGGGTTAGATACAGAGTAAAGCACCCTCTACACTGTCCCATCAAGCACTCCCAGGCCAGGTACAGCACAGGTTAGATACAGAGTAAAGCTCCCTCTACACTGTCCCATCAAGCACTCCCAGGGCAGTTTCAGCACGGGTTAGATAAAGAGTAAAGCTCCCTCTACACTGTCCCATCAAACACTCCCAGGGCAGGTGCAGCACGGGTTAGATACAGAGTAAAGCTCCCTCTACACTGTCCCATCAAACACTCCCAGGACAGGGACAGCACGGGTTAAATACAGAGTAAAGCTCCCTCTACATTATCCCATCAAATACTCCTCGGGCACGTACAGCATGGTTTAGATACAGAGCAAAACTCCCTCTACATTGTCCCACCAACCACTACCAGGGTCGATACAGCACGGGTTAGATACAGAGTAAAGCTCGCTCTATACTGTCCCATTAAACACTCCCAGGGCAGGTACAGCACGGGTAAGATACAGAGTAAAGCTCCCTCTGCACTGTCCCATCAAACACTCCCCGGGCAGGTACAGCAGGAGTTAGGTACAGAGTAAAACTCCATCGACACTGTCCCATCAAACACTCCCAGGGCAGGTATAGCACGGGTTAGATACAGAGTAAAGCTCCCACTACACTGTCCCATCAAACACTCACAGGGCAGGGACAGCACGGGTTAAATACAGAGTAACGCTCCCTCGACACTGTCCCATCAAACACTCCCAGGGCAGGTTACATCACGGGTTAGATACAGAGTACAGCTCCTCCACACTGTCCCATCAAACACTCCCAGGGCAGGTGCAGCACGGGTTAGATACAGAGTAAAGCTCCCACTACACTGTCCCATCAAACATTCACAGGGCAGGTACAACACGGGTTAGATACAGAGTAAAGCTCCCTCGACAATGTCCCATCAAACACTCCAAGGGCAAGTTCTGCACGGGTTAGATACAGAGTAAAGATCCTTCTACACTGTCCCATCAAACACTCCCAGGGTAGGTACAGTACGGGGCTAGATACAGAGTAAAGCTCCCTCCGCACTGTCCCATCAAACACTCCAGGGCTAATACAGCACGGATTAGATACAGAGTAAAGCTTCCACTACACGGTCCCATCAAACACTCCCAGGGCAGCTACAGCACGGGTTAGATACATGGTAAAACTCGCTCTATACTGTCCCATCAAACACTCCCAGGGTAGGTACAGCACGGGTTAGATACAGAGTAAAGCTCGCTCTATACTGTCACATCAAACACTCCTTGGGCAGGTACAGCACGGGTTAGATACAGAGTAAAGCTCCCTCCACACTGTCCCATCAAACACTCTCAGGGCAGGTACAGCACGGGTTTGATACAGAGTAAAGCTCCCTCTACACTGTCCCATCAAACACTCCCGGGGCTGGTTTAGCAAGGATTAGATACAGAGTAAAGCTCCCACTACACTGTCCCATCAAACACTCTCAGGGCAGGTACAGCACGGGTTATATACATAGTAAAGCTCCCTCGACACTGTCCCATCAAACACTCCCAGGGCAGGTACAGCACGGGTTAGATACAAAGTAAAGCTCCCTCTGCACTGTCTCGTCAAACACTCCCAGGGCAGGTACAGCAGGGGTTAAATACAGCGCAAAGCTCCCTCTACAATGTCCCATCAAACACTCCCAGGGCAGCTACAGCACGGGTTAGATACAGAGTAAAGCTCCCTCTACATTATCCCATCAAATACTCCTAGGGCACGTACAGCATGGTTTAGATACAGAGCAAAACTCCCTCTACATTGTCCCACCAACCACTACCAGGGTCGATACAGCACGGGTTAGATACAGAGTAAAGCTCGCTCTATACTGTCCCATTAAACACTCCCAGGGCAGGTACAGCACGGGTAAGATACAGAGTAAAGCTCCCTCTACACTGTCCCATCAAACACTCCCCGGGCAGGTACAGCAGGTGTTAGGTACAGAGTAAAACTCCATCGACACTGTCCCATCAAACACTCCCAGGGCAGGTACAGCACAGGTTAGATACAGATTAAAGCTCCCTCCACACGGTCCCATCAAACACTCCCAGGGCAGGTACAGCACGGGTTAGATACAGAGTAAAGCACCCTCTACACTGTCCCATCAAGCACTCCCAGGGCAGTACAGCACAGGTTAGATACAGAGTAAAGCTCCCTCTACACTGTCCCATCAAGCACTCCCAGGGCAGTTCAGCACGGGGTTAGATAAAGAGTAAAGCTCCCTCTACACTGTCCCATCAAACACATCCCAGGGCAGGTGCAGCACGGGTTAGATACAGAGTAAAGCTCCCTCTACACTGTCCCATCAAACACTCCCAGGGCAGGGACAGCACGGTTAAATACAGAGTAAAGCTCCCTCTACATTATCCCATCAAATACTCCAAGGGCACGTACAGCAATGGTTAGATACAGAGCAAAACTCCCTCTACATTGTCCCACCAACCACTACCAGGGTCGATACAGCACGGGTGTAGATACAGAGTAAAGCTCGCTCTATACTGTCCCATTAAACACTCCCAGGGCAGGTACAGCACGGGTAAGATACAGAGTAACGCTCCTCGACACTGTCCCATCAAACACTCCCAGGGCAGGTACAGCACGGGTTAGATACAGAGTACAACTCCCCTCCACACTGTCCCATCAAACACTCCCAGGGCAGGTGCAGCACGGGTTAGATACAGAGTAAAGCTCCCTCGACAATGTCCCATAAACACTCCCAAGGCAAGTACTGCACGGGTTAGATACAGAGTAAAGATCCCTTCTACACTGTCCCATCAAACACTCCCAGGGTAGGTACAGTACGGGGCTAGATACAGAGTTAAGCCTCCCTCTGCACTGTCCCATCAAACACTCCCAGGGCTAATACAGCACGGGATTAGATACAGAGTAAGCTCTCCACTACACGGTCCCATCAAACACTCCCAGGGCAGCTACAGCACGGGTTAGATACCTGGTAAAACTCGCTCTATACTGTCATCAAAACACTCCCCGGGCAGTACAAGCACGGGTTAGATACAGAGTAAAGCTCCCTCTGATTCTGTCCCATCAAACACTCCCAGGCAGGTACAGCACGGGTTTAGATACAGAGTAAAGCTCCCTCTACACTGTCCATCAAACACTCCCAGGGCAGGTACAGCACGGGTTAGATACAGAGAAAGCTCCCTCTACACTGTCCCATCAAACACTCCCAGGCAGGTACAGCAGGGTTAGATACAGAGTAAAGCTCCCTCTACACTGTCCCATCAATCTCAGGCAGGTACAGCACGGTTAGATACAGAGTAAAGCTCCCTTTACACTTTCCCATCAAACACTCCAGGGCAGGTACAGCACGGGTTAGATACAGAGTAAAGCTCCCTCGACACTGTCCCATCAAACACTCCCAGGGCAGGTACAGCACGGGTTAGATACAGAGTAAAGCTCCCTCTACACTGTCCCATCAAACACTCCCAGGGCAGGTACAGCACGGGTTTGATACAGAGTAAAGCTCCCTCTACACTGTCCCATCAAACACTCCAGGGCAGGGAACAGCACGGGTTAGATACAGAGTAAAGCTCCCTCTGCACTGTACCATCAA
>JASTWF010001139.1:0-76490 GCA_030390025.1 Squalus acanthias | reverse complement strand
ATGATTGGGACAGTGTAGAGGAGCTTTACTCTGTATCTAACCCGTGCTGTACCTGCCCTGGGAGTGTTTGATGGGACAGTGTAGAGAGAGCTTTACTCTGTATCTAACCCGTGCTGTCCCTGCCCTGGGAGTGTTTGATGGGACAGTGTAGATGGAGCTTTACTCTGTATCTAACCCGTGCTGTACCTGCCCTGGGAGTGTTTGATGGGACAGTGTAGAGGGAGCTTTACTCTGAATTGAACCCGTGCTGTACCTGCCCTGGGAGGGTTTGATGGGACAGTGTCCAGGGAGCTTTACTCTGTATCTAAAGCATGCTGTCCCTGCCCTGGGAGTGTTTGATGGGACAGTGCACAGGGAGCTTTACTCTGTATCTAACCCATGCTGTCCCTGCCCTGGGAGTGTTTGCTGGGACAGTGCAGAGGGAGCTTTACTCTGTATCTAACCTGTGCTGTACCTGCCCTGGGAGTGTTTGATGGGACAGTGTAGATGGAGCTTTACTCTGTATCGAACCTGTGCTGTACCTGCCCTGGGAGTGTTTGATGGGACAGCGTAGAGGGAGCTTTACTGTGTATCTAACCAATGCTGCACCTGCTCTGGATGTGTTTAATGGGACAGTGCAGAGGGAGCTTTACTCTGTATCTAGCCCGTGCTTTACCTGCCCTGGAAGTGTTTGATGGGACAGTACAGAGGGAGCTTTACTCTGTATCTAACCCGTGCTGTACCTGCCCTGGGAGTGTTTGATGGGACAGTGTAGAGGGAGCTTTAATCTGTATCTAACCCGTGCTGCACCTGTCCTGTGAGTATTTGATGGGACAGTGCAGTGGGAGCTTTACTCTGTATCTAATCCGTGCTGTACCTGCCCTGGGAGTGTTTGGTGGGACAATGTAGAGGGAGCTTTACTCTGTATCTGCCCCGTGCTGTACCTGCCCTAGGACTGTTTGATGGGATAATGTAGAGGGAGCGTTACTCTGTATTTAACCCGTGCTGTACCTGCCGTGCGAGAGTTTGATGGGACAGTGCAGTGGGAGCTTTACTCTGTATCTAATCCATGCTGTACCAGCCCCTGGAGTGTTTGATGGGACAGTGTAGATGGAGCTTTACTCTGTATTTAACCCGTGCTGTACCTGCCCTGGGAGTGTTTGATGGGACAGTGTAGAGGGTGCTTTACTCTGTATCTAACCCCGTACTGTACCTTCCCTGGGAGTGTTTGATGGGACAGTGTAGAGGGAGCTTTACTCTGTATCTAACCCCGTACTGTACCTTCCCTGGGAGTGTTTGATGGGACAATGAAGTGGGAGCTTTACTCTGTATCTAACCCGTGCTGTCCCTGCCCTGGGAGTGTTTGATGGGATACGGTAGAAGGAGCTTTACTCTGTATCTAACCCGTGCTTATCCTGCCCTGGGAGTGTTTGATGGGACAGTGTAGAGGGAGCTTTACTGTGTATTTACCCATGCTGTACCTGCCCTAGGAATGTTAGATGGGATAATGTAGAGAGAAATAACAACAGTGTAGAGGGAGCTTTACTCTGTTTGCAACCCGTGCTGTACCTGCCCTGGATGTGTTTGATGGGACAGTGTAGAGGGAGCTTTACTCTGTATCTAACCCGTGCTGTCCCTGCCCTGGGTGTGTTTGATGGGACAGTGTAGAGGGAGCTTTACTCTGTATCTGACCCGTGCTGTACCTGCCCTGGGAGTGTTTGATGGGATAGTGCAGAGGGAGCTTTACTCTGCATCTAACCCGTGCTGTACCTGCCCTGGGAGTGTTTGATGGGATAGCGGAGAGGGAGCTTTACTCTGTATCAAACCCGTGCTGTACCTGCCCTGGGTGTGTTTGATGGGACAGTGTAGAGGGAGCTTTACTCTGTATCTAACCCGTGCTGTACCTGCCCTGGGAGTGTTTGATGGGATAGTGCAGAGGGAGCTTTACTCTGCATCTAACCCGTGCTGTACTTGCCCTGGGAGTGTTTGATGGGACAGCGGAGAGGGAGCTTTACTCTGTATCTAACCCGTGCTGTACCTGCCCTGGGAGTGTTTGATGGGATAGCGTAGAGGGAGCTTTACTCTGCATCTAATCCGTGCTGTACCAGCCCTGGGAGTGTTTGATGGGATAGAGTCGATGGAGTTTTACTCTGTATCGAACCCGTACTGTACCTGCCCTGGGAGTTCTTGATGGGACAGTGTCGAGGGAGCGTTACTCTGTATTTAACCCGTGCTGTACCTGCCCTGGGAGTGTTTGATGAGACATTGTAGAGGGAGCGTTACTCTGTATTTAACCCGTGCTGTACCTGCCGTGCGAGAGTTTGATGGGACAGTGTGGAGGGAGCTTTAATCTGTATCTAACCTGTGCTGTACCTGCCCTGTGAGTGTTTGATGGGACAGTGTAGTGGGAGCTTTACTCTGTATCTAATCCGTGCTGTACCAGCCCCTGGAGTGTTTGATGGGATCGTATAGAGCGAGCTTTACTCTGTATCTAACCCGTGCTGTATCTACCCTGTGAGTGTTTGGTGGGACAATGTAGAGGGAGCTTTACTCTGTATCTAACTCGTGCTGTACCTGCCCTAGGACTGTTTGATAGGATAATGTAGAGGGAGCTTTGCTCTGTATCTAACCCCGTACTGTACCTTCCCTGGGAGTGTTTGATGGGACAGTGTAGAGGGAGCTTTACTCTGTATCTAACCCGTGCTGTACCTGCCCTGGGAGTGTTTGATGGGACAGTGTAGAGGGAGCTTTACTCTGTATCTAACCCGTGCTGTCCCTGCCCTGGGAGTGTTTGATGGGACACTGTAGAGAGAGCTTGTCTCTGTATCTAACCCGTGCTGCACCTGCCCTGGGAGTGTTTGATGGGACAGTGCAGAGAGAGTTTACTCTGTATCTAACCCTACTGTACCTGGCCTGGAGTGTTTGATGGGACAGTGTAGAGGGAGCTTTACTCTGAATTGAACCCGTGCTGTACCTGCCCTGGGAGGGTTTGATGGGACAGTGTCCAGGGAGCTTTACTCTGTATCTAAACCATGCTGTACCTGCCCTGGTAGTGTTTGATGGGACAGTGCACAGGGAGCTTTACTCTGTATCGAACCCATGCTGTCCCTGACCTGGGAGTGTTTGCTGGGACAGTATAGAGGGAGCTTTACTCTGTATCTAACCTGTGCTGTACCTGCCCTGGGAGTGTTTGATGGGACAGTGTAGATGGAGCTTTACTCTGTATTGAACCTGTGCTGTACCTGCCCTGGGAGTGTTTGATGGGACAGTGTAGAGGGAGCTTTACTGTGTATTTACCCCATGCTGTACCTGCCCTAGGAAAGTTAGATGGGATAATGTAGAGAGAAATAACAACAGTGTAGAGGGAGCTTTACTCTGTTTGCAACCCGTGCTGCACCTGCCCTGGATGTCTTTGATGGGACAGTGTAGAGGGAGCTTTACTCTGTATCTAACCCGTGCTGTCCCTGCCCTGGGTGTGTTTGATGGGACAGTGTAGAGGGAGCTTTACTCTGTATCTAACCCGTGCTGTACCTGCCCTGGGAGTGTTTGATGGGATAGTGTAGAGGGAGCTTTACTCTGCATCAAACCCGTGCTGTACCTGCCCTGGATGTGTTTGTTGGGACAGTGTAGAGGGAGCTTTGCTCTGTATCTAACCCCGTACTGTACCTTCCCTGGGAGTGTTTGATGGGACAGTGTAGAGGGAGCTTTACTCTGTATCTAATCCGTGCTGTACCAGCACCTGGAGTGTTTGATGGGATCGTATAGAGCGAGCTTTACTCTGTATCTAACCCGTGCTGTATCTACCCTGTGAGTGTTTGGTGGGACAATGTAGAGGGAGCTTTCCTCTGTATCTAACTCGTGCTGTACCTGCCCGAGGACTGTTTGATGGGATAATGTAGAGGGAGCTTTGCTCTGTATCTAACCCCGTACTGTACCTTCCCTGGGAGTGTTTGATGGGACAGTGTAGAGGGAGCTTTACTCTGTATCGAACCCGTGCTGTACCTGCCCTGGGAGTGTTTGATGGGACAGTGTAGTGGGAGCTTTACTCTGTATCTAATCCGTGCTGTACCAGCACCTGGAGTGTTTGATGGGATCGTATAGAGCGAGCTTTACTCTGTATCTAACCCGTGCTGTATCTACCCTGTGAGTGTTTGGTGGGACAATGTAGAGGGAGCTTTACTCTGTATCTAACTCGTGCTGTACCTGCCCTAGGACTATTTGATGGGATAATGTAGAGGGAGCTTTGCTCTGTATCTAACCCCGTACTGTACCTTCCCTGGGAGTGTTTGATGGGACAGTGTAGAGGGAGCTTTACTCTGTATCTAACCCGTGCTGTCCCTGCCCTGGGAGTGTTTGATGGGACACTGTAGAGAGAGCTTGTCTCTGTATCTAACCCGTGCTGCACCTGCCCTGGGAGTGTTTGATGGGACAGTGCAGAGAGAGTTTACTCTGTATCTAACCCTACTGTACCTGGCCTGGAGTGTTTGATGGGACAGTGTAGAGGGAGCTTTACTCTGAATTGAACCCGTGCTGTACCTGCCCTGGGAGGGTTTGATGGGACAGTGTCCAGGGAGCTTTACTCTGTATCTAAACCATGCTGTACCTGCCATGGGAGTGTTTGATGGGACAGTGCACAGGGAGCTTTACTCTGTATCTAACCCATGCTGTCCCTGCCCTGGGAGTGTTTGCTGGGACAGTGCAGAGGGAGCTTTACTCTGTATCTAACCTGTGCTGTACCTGCCCTGGGAGTGTTTGATGGGACAGTGTAGATGGAGCTTTACTCTGTATCGAACCTGTGCTGTACCTGCCCTGGGAGTGTTTGATGGGACAGTGTCGAGGTAGCTTTACTGTGTATTTACCCCATGCTGTACCTGCCCTAGGAAAGGTAGATGGGATAATGTAGAGAGAAATAACAACAGTGTAGAGGGAGCTTTACTCTGTTTGCAACCCGTGCTGCACCTGCCCTGGATGTCTTTGATGGGACAGTGTAGAGGGAGCTTTACTCTGTATCTAACCCGTGCTGTCCCTGCCCTGGGTGTGTTTGATGGGACAGTGTAGAGGGAGCTTTACTCTGTATCTAACCCGTGCTGTACCTGCCCTGGGAGTGTTTGATGGGATAGTGTAGAGGGAGCTTTACTCTGCATCAAACCCGTGCTGTACCTGCCCTGGGTGTGTTTGATGGGACCGTGTAGAGGGAGCTTTACTCTGTATCTAACCCGTGCTGTACCTGCCCTGGGAGTGTTTGATGGGATAGTGCAGAGGGAGCTTTACTCTGCATCTAACCCGTGCTGTACCTGTCCTGTGAGTGTTTGATGGGACCGTGCAGTGGGAGCTTTACTCTGTATCTAATCCGTGCTGTACCAGCCCCTGGAGTGTTTGATGGGATAGTATAGAGCGAGCTTTACTCTGTATCTAACCTGTGCTGTACCTGCCCTGGGAGTGTTTGGTGGGACAATGTAGAGGGAGCTTTACTCTGTATCTGACCCGTGCTGTACCTGCCCTAGGACTGTTTGATGGGATAGTGTAGAGGGAGCTTTACTCTGTATCTAACCCGTGCTGTACCTGCCCTGGGAGTGTTTGATGGGATAGCGTAGAGGGAGCTTTACTCTGCATCTAATCCGTGCTGTACCAGCCCTGGGAGTGTTTGATGGGACAGAGTCGATGGAGTTTTACTCTGTATCTAACCCATACTGTACCTGCCCTGGGAGTTCTTGATGGGACAGTGTAGAGGGAGCATTACTCTGTATCTAACCTGTGCTGTACCTGCCCTGGGAGTGTTTGATGAGACATTGTAGAGGGAGCGTTACTCTGTATTTAACCCGTGCTGTACCTGCCCTGGGAGTGTTTGATGAGACATTGTAGAGGGAGCGTTACTCTGTATTTAACCCGTGCTGTACCTGCCCTGGGAGTGTTTGATGAGACATTGTAGAGGGAGCGTTACTCTGTATTTAACCCGTGCTGTACCTGCCCTGTGAGTGTTTGATGGGACAGTGTAGTGGGAGCTTTACTCTGTATCTAATCCATGCTGTACCAGCCCCTGGAGTGTTTGATGGGATAGTATAGAGCGAGCTTTACTCTGTATCTAACCTGTGCTGTACCTGCCCTGGGAGTGTTTGGTGGGACAATGTAGAGGGAGCTTTACTCTGTATCTAACCCCGTACTGTACCTTCCCTGGGAGTGTTTGATGGGACAGTGTAGAGGGAGCTTTACTCTGTATCTAACCCGTGCTTATCCTGCCCTGGGAGTGTTTGATGGGACAGTGTAGAGAGAGCTTTACTCTGTATCTAACCCGTGCTGTCCTTGCCCTGGGAGTGTTTGATGGGACACTGTAGAGAGAGCTTCTCTCTGTATCGAACCCGTGCTGTACCTGCCCTGGGAGTGTTTGATGGGACAGTGTAGAGGGAGCTTTACTCTGTATCTAACCCGTGCTTATCCTGCCCTGGGAGTGTTTGATGGGACAGTGTAGAGAGAGCTTTACTCTGTATCTAACCTGTGCTGTCCCTGCCCTGGGAGTGTTTGATGGGACACTGTAGAGAGAGCTTCTCTCTGTATCTAAACCGTGCTGTACCTGCCCTGGGAGTGTTTGATGGGACAGTGTACAGGGAGCTTTACTCTGTATCTAACCCGTGCTGCACCTGCCCTGGGAGTGTTTGATGGGACAGTGCAGAGAGAGTTTACTCTGTATCTAACCCGACTGTACCTGGCCTGGAGTGTTTGATGGGACAGTGTAGAGGGAGCTTTACTCTGAATCTAACCCGTGCTGCACCTGCCCTGGGAGGGTTTGATGGGACAGTGTACAGGGAGCTTTACTCTGTATCTAACCTGTGCTGCACCTGCCCTGGTAGTGTTTGCTGGGACAGTGTAGAGGGAGCTTTACTCTGTATCTAACCTGTGCTGCACCTGCCCTGGTAGTGTTTGCTGGGACAGTGCAGAGGGAGCTTTACTCTGTATCTAACCCGTGCTGTACCTGCCCTGGGAGTGTTTGATGGGACAGTGTAGAGGGAGCTTTAATCTGTATCTAACCCGTGCTGCACCTGTCCTGTGAGTGTTTGATGGGACAGTGCAGTGGGAGCTTTACTCTGTATCTAATCCGTGCTGTACCAGCCCCTGGAGTGTTTGATGGGATAGCATAGAGCGAGCTTTACTCTGTATCTAACCCGTGCTGTACCTGCCCTGGGAGTGTTTGGTGGGACAATGTTGAGGGAGCTTTACTCTGTATCTAACCCGTGCTGTACCTGCCCTTGGACTGTTTGATGGGATAATGTAGATGGAGCTTTACTCTGTATCTAACCCCGTACTGTACCTGCCCTGGGAGTGTTTGATGGGACAGTGTAGAGGGAGCTTTACTCTGTATCAATCCTGTGCTGCATCTGCCCTGGGAATGGTTGGTGGGACAGTGTAGAGGGAGTTTTGCGCTGTATCTAACCTGTGCTGTACCTGCCCTGGGAGGGTTTAATGGGACAGTGTACAGGGAGCTTTACCATGTATCTGACCTGTGCAGTACCTGCCCTGGGAGTGATTGATGGGATCGTGTAGTGGGAGCTTTACTCTGTATGTAACTCGTGCTGTATCTGCCCTGGGAGTGTTTGATTGGACAGTATCGAGGGAGCCTTACTCTGTATCTAACCTGTGCTGTACCTGCCCTGGGAGTGTTTGATGGGACAGTGTTGAGGGAGCTTTACTCTGTATCTAACCCGTGATGTACCTGCCCTGGGAGTGTTGAATGGGATAGTGTAAAGGGAGCTTTACTCTGTATCTGACCCGTGCTGACCCTGCCCTGGGAGTGTTTGATGGGACAGCGCAGAGGGAGCTTTACTCTGTATCTAACCCGTGCTATACCTGCTCCAGGAGTGTTTGATGGGACACTACAGAGGGAGCTTTACTCTGTATCCAACCCGTGCTGTACCTGCCCTGGGAGTGTTTGATGGGACATGGTAGAGGGAGCTTTACTCTGTATCTAACCCATGCTTTTCCTTCCCTCGGACTGTTTGATGGGACAGTATAGAGGGTGCTTTACTCTGTATTTAAGCTGTGCTGTATCTGCCCTGGTAGTGTTTGATGGGACAGTGTGGAGGGAGTTTTACTCTGCATCTAACCCGTGCTTTACCTGCCCTGGGAGTGTTTGATGGGACAGTGTAGAGAGAGCTTTTCTCTCTATCTAACGTGGGCTGTACCTGCCCTGGGAGTGTTTGATGGGACAGTGTCGAGGGAGCTTTACTCTGTATCTAACCCGTGCTGCAACTGCCCTGTGAGTGTTTGATGGGACAGTGTTGAGGGAGCTTTACTCTGTAACTAACCCTTACTGTACCTGCCCTGGGAGTGTTTGATGGGACAGTGTGGAGGGAGCTTTACTCTGCAACTAACCCCTGCTGTACCTGCCCTGTGAGTGTTTGATGGGCAAGTGTTGAGGGAGCTTTACTCTGTAACTAACCCCTGCTGTACCTGCCCTGGGAGTGTTTGATGGGACAGTGTAGAGGGAGCTTTACTCTGTAACGAACCCCTGCTGTACCTGCCCTGGGAGTGTTTGATGGGATAGTGTAGAGGGAGCTTTACTCTGTATCTATCCCGTGCTGTACATTCCCAGGGAGTGTTTCGTGGGACAATGTAGAGCGAGTTTTGCTCTGTGTCTAACCCGTGCTGTGCCTTCCCTGGGAGTGTTTGATGGGACAGCATGGAGGGAGCTTTACTCTGTATCTAACCCGTGATGTACCTCCCCTGGGAGTGTTTGATGGGACAGTGCAGAGGGAGCTTAACTCGAAATCCATCCCATGCTGGACCTGCCCCAGGAGTGTTTGATGGGACAGTGCAGAGGGAGCTTTACTCTGTATCTAACCCGTGCTGTACCTGCCATGGGAGTGTTTGATGGGACAGTGTAGATGGAGCTTTACTCTGTATCTAACCCGTGCTGTACCTGCCATGGGAGTGTTTGATGGGCCAGTGTAGAGGGAGCTTTACTCTGTATCTAACCCATGCATTACCTGCCCTGGGAATGTTTGCTGGGACAGTGTAGAGGGAGCCTTACTCTGTAACTCACCCCTGCTGCACCTGCCCTGGGAGTGTTTGATGGGACAAATCGAGCGAGCTTTACTCTGTATCTATCCCGTGCTGTACATTCCCAGGGAGTGTTTCGTGGGACAATGTGAGCGAGTTTTACTCTGTGTCTAACCCGTGCTGTGCCTGCCCTGGGAGTGTTTGATGGGACAGTGTTGAGGGAGCTTTGTGCTGTACCTGCCCTGGGAGTGTTTGATGGGACAGTATCGAGCGAGCTTTACTCTGTATCTATTCTGTGCTGCATCTGCCCTGGGAATGTTTGGTGGGACAGTGTAGAGGGAGTTTTACGCTGTATCTAACCTGTGCTGTACCTGCCCTGGGAGTGTTTAATGGGACAGTGTACAGGGAGCTTTACTGTGTATCTCACCCGTGCTGTACCTGCCCTGGGAGTGTTTAATGGGACAGTGTGGAGGGAGCTTTACTCTGTATATGACCTGTGCAGTACCTGCCCTGGGAATGATTGATGGGACACTGTAGAGGGAGCTTTACTTTGAATCAAACCCGTGCTGTACCTGCCCTGGGAGTGTTTGATGGGACAGTATCGAGGGAGCCTTACTCTGTATCTAACCTGTGCTGTACCTGCCCTGGGAGTGTTTGGTGGGACAATGCAGAGGGAGCTTTACTCTGTATCTAACCCGTGCTGTACCAGCCCTAGGAGTGTTTGGTGGGACAATGCAGAGGGAGCTCCACTCTGTATCTAACCCTTGCTGTCCCAGCCCTGGGACTGTTTGATGGGACAGTATAGAGGGAGCTTATCTCTGTATCGAACCCGTGCTGTCCCTGCCCTGTGAGTGTTTGATGAGACAGTATAGAGCGAGCTTTACTCTGTATCTAACCCGTGCTGTACCTACCCTGGGAGTGTTTGGTGGGACAATGCAGAGCGAGTTTTACTCTGTATCTAACCCGTACTGTGCCTGCCCTGGGAGTGTTTGATGGGACAGTATCGAGGGAGCTTTACTCTGTATCTAACCCGTGATGTACCTGCCCTGGGAGTGTTTGATGGGACAGTGTAGAAGGAGCTTTACTCTGTATGTAACCCGTGCTGTCCCTGCCCTGGGAGAGTTTGATGGGACAGTGTCGAGGGAGCTTTACTCTGTATCTAACCCATGCTGTCCCTGCGCTGAGAGTGTTTGATGCGATAGTGTACAGTGAGCTTTACTCTGTATCTAACCCGTGCTGTACCTGCCCTTTTTTACTCGACACCCCTATTTATAAAATCTAAGATCCTATGTGCTTTTTAAACACTTGATCAGCTTGACCCTCCCACTTTTAAAGGTTTGTGTATCTGAACCCCTTGTTGGTTTTAGTGATATTAACAGTGCATGGCTAAAATTCATTCACATAAATGTCTGATATAATGGGCATTCTGGGAGAGAGAAGTTTAGTCTGAGTTAGAAACTCAAACAGGCCTTTCACTGCAGACAGGTCGCCATGGCAACACTGATAAGACATTCCATTCCACAAATTCCGCTCGGGTGAAACTCTAATCAGATCAGGGGAAAGAACCGGGTTTGTCTGTTATTAACCACAATATAAGCTTAAACCAGAGTGAGTAATAGAATAGATCAGATTATAATGTGTGATGTTTACACCTATAACTGTGAAACTATATGAAATAACATCATTAACAGCAGGCAGGGTAGTTTAGGGATAATGAGAACATTACTGAAGAAAAGGGATCCAGGGAAAGTGTCCTTGTAAACCAACCTCTTTACTGTTCTGCTCCTCCACTCCTTTTAAACTATTTCCATTTAATGTAGATTTCCTACCATTTTCTTCCTCCCAAAATGCATCACCTCACATTTCTCTGCATTAAATTTCAGCTGCCATCTACCTGCCCCATTTATTAACCTGTGTATTCACACTGAAGTCACTTACAGTCCTCTTCACAGTTGGCCAGGGTCCCTATTTTGGACTCATCTGGAGATTTTGATCTTGTGCCCCACATACCCAAGCCCAGATCATTTCTCGATATTGAGAAGAGCAGTGGTCCCAACACTGACCCTGGGGGACACCACTGTGTACATCCCTCCAGTCTGAAGAACATCCATTAACCACTACTCTCTGTTTTCTGCCCTTTACCCAACTTCCTATCCACGCTGCCCCACTCCCTTTAATACCGTCAACCTTCATTTGATCAACAAGCCTCCTGTCCGGCACCTTATCAAACACCTTTTGACAATCCATCTCCACAACATCCACTACATTTCCTTTCTCACTACACTGTGTTATTTCCTGAAATAATCCCTGCTGTCTGTCCTGAGTGAATCCATTTCACTGCCAAATGTTGCAATCAGCCATGATCTTATTGAATGGCGGAGCAGGCTCGAAGGGCCGATTGGCCTACTCCTGCTCCTATTTCTTATGTTCTTATGTTCTTAGAAAGGTCCAGTTTTCTCCTGGAGTTCGAGAGAATTCAGCTTCAACAATGAGGCAGAGTTTCAGCCAATGAGAGAGATCCGGGCTCAGCCCCACCCACTGGGTGCCGCAAGCCCCGCCCCTCACACACTCCGATTGGTTGGAGGACCAGCCGCCCGCTCGGTCCTCCAGACCCGCCCCGCTCTTCCTATTGGCCCTCAGCTCCCGTCAATCACCCGGGCAGTGTGAGCTGAGCATGCGCGGGAGAGGCTCATTGTTGGGCAGTGGCGGAGACTGAGTGACCCGACAGGAGAAACAACAAGTGGCCTTGACACAGCAGAGGGAGCAACTCCGAGCCGGTTAGCATCAGGGTGGGCGGTGGATGTGGAACTCGCTCCCTGGCCTCCTGTGTAGGGCTTTCTTGTTGCATCAGTTTGAGCTGGAGTGGAGAGCGGGGAGAAGCTGCTGGGTTTAACCCCCAGTACTTCTGAGCCCAGTGGGACCCAACAATTTCCAATGTGGTACTGTGAAGGGAGGTGGATTCCAGGGGAGATTAAGTTGCTAAACAGACACTGTCCGTACAGTGTAAAAGATTATCGTTTTAGGAACAAGTATTTCTGTAGAGGCTTTCAATCCATTTTATATATACAGATTTTTTAAATTCATTCGATGTGGGTGTCACTAGCAAGGCTTGCATATATTGCCAGTTCCCAGTTGCCCGTTGATAAGGTGATGCTGGGCCCTCTTCTTGAACCTCTGCAGTCCGTGTGGTGAAGGTACTCTCAGAATGCTGTTAGGTGAGGAGTTCCAGGATTTTCACCCAGCGACGATGTAGGAATGCCGATATATGTCCAAGTCAGGATAGTGTGTGACTTGGAGGGGAACTGGGAGGTGATGGTGTTCCCATGCACCTGTTGCCCTTGTCCTTCTAGGTGGTGGAGGTCGCGTGTTTGGGAGGTTCTGTCAAAGTTCTAGTCGAGTTGCAGATGTATAAAGTCACACCTTCACCCCTCCCCCTCCCACCTCGCTCTCTCTCCTCCCATAGAAGCTAGAGTCTTGTGTAGGCCCAGACCAGGTGGCGGGTTCCCTTCCCTGAAGGACATTCGTGAACCAGTTGGGTTTTTACGACAATCCGGCAGCTTTCATGGTCACTTTTTTCTCGTGCCGGCCCCACAAATTCCCAGTTTCATTCAGTTCAATTTCACAACCTGCCTTTGTGTTTTTGTGGGTTCTCTCTCACCCTCCCCTTTTCCTGTTTTGAATTAATTCTGCAGGGTGTTAGAAGGAGAGGATTTGCAGATGGGAAACTCAAACCCAACACCACTTCAAGATCTGACCGAGTCGCTCGATTCATCCGGACCTTTGAACATGGAAGCAGAAAGCACCGTTCAGAGCGGGGAGAAACCGTACACGTGTTCTGTGTGTGGACGAGGCTTCAGCCGATCCTCTGACCTGTCGAGACACAAGCGCAGTCACACCGGGGAGAAACCGTGTAAATGTGGGGACTGTGGGAAGCGATTCAACTACCCGTGTGAGCTGGAAACTCATCGATGAGTTCACACCGGGGAGAGGCCGTTCACCTGCTCTGAGTGGGGGAAGGGATTCACTCGGTCATCCCGCCTGCTGATACACCAGCGAGTTCACACTGGGGAGAGGCCGTTCACCTGCTCCGAGTGTGGGAAGGGATTCACTCAGTCATCTAACCTGCTGACACACCAGCGAGTTCACACTGGGGAAAGGCCGTTCACCTGCTCTGAGTGTGGGAAGGGATTCACTCAGTCATCCAACCTGCTGAAACACCAGCGAGTTCACAAGTGACTGCAGAGGTTGGATTCTGCTGTTGTTGCTGCTGTTAATTATATCCCGGACTGAATCGTGTTCATTCTGACAGTTGGGGTTTGTTTCTGCTGATGTTAATAACCCCTGTAACTGGGCTGGAGTTTAATATTCTGGATATCTGTCAAATAAGTCAGCTTTGCTTTAAACACATTGTTGTGAATTTTTGTCGTTCCCACCTGAGTGTTTAGCATCACCTGGCTGGAGCTCAGAAAGGACAATCTGGGGGGAGGATCGTACGGCGGGAACAGAACTACAGCCTGGACACAGTCCTTCAGGGCCACACTGAGAGGGGCAAACGGCACTTTGGTCTTTCTCGTCTCTCTTCACTGACAGTAATGTCCCCGTGCGGGTTAATCTTGAGGCCTGTAAGGTCCAGATGATTTCCACCCAAGGGTGTTTAAAGAGATCGGGCGGGTGCTCTGTGAGCCCCTTGCCTGTGTCTTCAGCTCAGTAGAGTCAGGGATTGCTCCCTGAGATTGGAAGGTAGCTCACGTCATTCCCATTTTCCAAATTGGGGACAAATCAGAGCCAGGGAACTAGAGGCCCATCAGTGTGATAGCGATCACAGGGAAGGTGCCTGAACGGATCCTGAGAGAACTAGAGGCCCATCAGTGTGATACCGATCACAGGGAAGGTGCCTGAAGGGATCCTAAGAGAACTAGAGGCCCATCAGTGTGATATCGATCACAGGGAAGGTGCCTGAAGGGATCCTAAGAGAACTAGAGGCCCATCAGTGTGATATCGATCACAGGGAAGGTGCCTGAAGAGATCCTGAGAGAACTAGAGGCCCATCAGTGTGATAGCGATCACAGGGAAGGTGCCTGAAGGGATCCTGAGAGAACTAGAGGCCCATCAGTGTGATATCGATCACAAGGAACAAAGAACATAAGAACATAAGAAATAGGAGCAGGAATAGTCCACTTGGCCCCTCGAGCCTGCTCCGCCATTCAATAAGATCATGGCTGATCTTGGGCTCAAAGCCACTTCCCTGCCCTATCCCCAGAACCCTTCACTCCCTTATCTTGCAAAAATGTGTCTATCTCCACCTTAAATGTATTTAATGACCCAGCCTCCACAGCTCTCTGATGCAGAGATTTCCACAGATTTACGATCCTCTGAGAGAAGAAGTTCCTCCTCATCTCAGTTCTAAAAGGGTGACCCTTTATTCTGAGACTGTGACCCCGAGTTCTAGATTTCCCCATGAGGGGAAACAGCCTCTCAGCATCTACCCTGTCGAGTCCCCTCAGTATCTTATATGTTTCAATAAGATCACCTCTCATTCTTCTAAATTCCAATGAGTATAGGCCCAGCCTGCTCAACCTTTCCTCATAAGTCAACCCCCTCATCTCCGGAATTAACCTAATGAATCATCTCTGAACTGCCTCCAATGCAAATATATCCTTCCTTAAATAAGCAGAGCAAAACTGTACGCAGTACTCAAGGTGTGGTCTCACCAATACCCTGTACAGTTGTAGCAGCACTTCCCTGCTTTTATACTCCAACCTTTGAAATAAAGGCCAACATTCCATTTGCCTTTTTGATTACTTGCTGTACCTGCATGCTAACATTTTTTGTTTCATGCACAAGGACCCCCAGGTCCCTCTGAACTGTAGTATTTTGTAATCTCTCTCCATTTAAATAATAATTTGCTTCTTTATTTTTCCTGTCAAAGTGGATAACCTCGCACTTTCCCACATTATACTCCATCTGCCAAATGTTTGCCCACTCACTCAGCCTGTCTATATCCCTTTGCAGATTCTTTGAGTCCTCTGCACCACTTGCTTTCCCACCCATCTTTGTATCATCTGCAAACTTGGCTACATTACACTCGGTCCCTTCATCTAAGTCATTAATGAGATTGTAAATAGTTGAGGCCCCAGCACCGATCCTTGTGGCACCCCACATTGTTACCGTTTGCCAACCGGAAAATGACCCATTTATCCTGACTCTCTGCTTTCTGTTAGTTAGCCAATTCTCTATCCATGCTAATATATTACTCCCAACTCCGTGAGCTCTTATCTTATGCAGTAACCTTTTATGTGGCAACTTATCGAATGCCTTCTGGAAATCCAAATACACCACATCCACTGGCTCACCTTTGTCCACCCTACTCATTACATCCTCAAAGAACTCCAGCAAATTTGTTAAACATGATTTCCCTTTCATAAAACCATGCTGACTCTGCTTGACTGCATTATGATTTTCCAAATGCCCTGCTACTGCTTCCTTAATGAAGGACTCCAGCATTTTCCCAACGACAGATGTTCGGCTAACTGGTCTATAGTTTCCTGCTTTCTGTCTCCCTCCTTTCTTAAATAGGGGTGTTACATTTGCGGTGTTCCAATCCGCTGGGACCTCTCCAGAGTCCAGGGAATTTTGGTATATTGCAACCAATGCATCCACTATCTCTGCAGCCACTTCTTTTAAGACCCTGGGATGTAGGCCATCTGGTCCAGGGGACTTGTCATCTTTTAGTCCCATTATTTTACCGAGTACTATTTCCTTAGTGATAGTGATTGTCTTTAGTTTCCCCCCTCCCTGTGGCCCCTTGATTATCCATTATTGGGATGTTGTTAGTGTCTTCTACCATGAAGACAGATAAAAAATATTTGTTCAGAGTCTCTGCCATTTCCCCGTTCCCCATTATTAATTCCCCAGTCTCATCCTCTAAGGGACCAATGTTTACTTTAGCTACTCTCTTCCTTTTTATATACCTGTAGAAGCTCTTACCATCTGTTTTAATATTTCTTGCCAGTTGACTCTCATAATTCATCTTCTCTCTCTTTATTATTTTTTAGTCATCCTTTGCTGGTTTTTAAAAAAGTTCCCAATCCTCTGGTCTCCCACCAATCTTGGCAACACTGTATGCCTTCGTTTTCAATTTGATACCATCCTTTACTTCCTTAGTTAGCCACGGATGGTGCTCCCTTCTCTTAAAATCTTTCTTTTTCACTGGAATATATTTTTGTTGAGAGTTATGAAATATCTCCTTAAATGTCTGCCACTGCATTTCAACTGTCTTACCCTTTAATTTATTTTTCCAGTTCACTTTAGCCAGTTCTGCCCTCATGCCATTGTAATTGCCTTTGTTTAAGATCAGGATACTGGTTTGAGATACAACTTTCTCACCCTCCAACTGAATTTGAAATTGAACCATTGAATGATCATTCTTTCCTAGAGGATCCTTTACTATGAGATCATTTATTAATTCTGTTTCATTACACAGTACCAGATCCAAGATAGCCTGCTCCCTGGTTGGTTCCATTACATACTGTTCGAGGAAACCATCCCAGATGCACTCTATGAACTCCTCCTCAAGGCTACCATGGCCAATTTGATTTGTCCAATCAATATGGAGATTAAAATCGTAGAGTCTTTTTACCATTTCTTGTTTTGGCCCCATTTTCTGTTGCAATCTTATTTTTAAACATTCTGTCCCTTCCTGTCACACCCTGGTTATTATTTCCCCCATCTCTATCCTGCACTATTGCTTTCTCATTTCTCATTGACTTTTTAAATTCCCACTCACCTGGATCCTCCACCACCCGCCACCACCCCCACTATTTAGTTTAAAGCCCATCAGTGTGATATTGATCACAGGTAAGGTGCCTGAAGGGATCCTAAGAGAACTAGAGGCCCATCAGTGTGATATCGATCACAGGGAAGGTGCCTGAAGGGATCCTAAGAGAACTAGAGGCCCATCAGTGTGATATCGATCACAGGGAAGGTGCCTGAAGGGATCCTAAGAGAACTAGAGGCCCATCAGTGTGATATCGATCACAGGGAAGGTGCCTGAAGGGATCCTAAGAGAACTAGAGGCCCATCAGTGTGATATCGATCACAGGGAAGGTGCCTGAAGGGATCCTAAGGGAACTAGATGCCCATCAGTGTGATATCGATCACAGGGAAGGTGCCTGAAGGGATCCTAAGAGATGCTGTTTTCGATCACGGGGAAAGGGAAGGAGCCATTAGAGATATTCAACATGGCTTCCAGAAAACAAGGCCAACTTGCTTGAGTTTTGTGAAGAAGTTGCTGGGTTGGGGGATGAGGGGAATCCGGTTGACATTGTCTACCTCAGGGGAGTCAATCTCATTTTCCATGGTGGGCCGAATCCGATATCCTGGCCCTTGGCGAGGGTCACATTCAGCAAAAGTTATTAAAATAGGAATAAATGAAGATAAACTATATCGATACTTGGAATCAGAGAATGGTTACAGCACAGAATGTGGCCATTCGGCCCATCTTGTCCATGCCGGCCGACAAAGAGCTCTTCCCCCTAATCCCACTTTCCAGCACTTGGTCCGTATCCTTGTAGGTTACGGCACTTCAAGTGCATATCCAAGTAGTTTTTAAATGTGATGAGGGTCTCTGCCTCTACCAGCCTTTCAGGCAGTGAGTTCCAGACCCCCACTACCCTCTGGGTGAAAAGAATTCTCCTCAAATCCCCTCTAAACATCCGACCAATTACTTTAAATCCATGTACCCCGGTTATTGATCCTTCTGCTAAAGGAAATATGTCCTTCCGATCCACTCTTTCTAGGCCCCTCATAATTTAATACACCTCAATTAGGTGTCCCCTCAGCCTCTTCTGTTCCAAAGAAAACAATCCCAGCCTATCCAATCTTTCCTCATCGCTAAAATTCCCCAGCCCAGGCAACATCCTCGTAAATCTCCTCCGCACCCCCTCTAGAGCAATCACATCCTTCCTGTAATGTGGTGACCAGCACTGCACGCTGTACTCCAGCTGTGGCCTAACTAATGTTTTATACAGTTCAAGCATAACCTCCCTGCTCTTATATTCTATGCCTCGGCTAATAAAGGCAAGTATCCTGTATGCTTTCTTAACCACCTTATCTACCTGTCCTGCTACCTTCAGGGATCTGTGGACATGCACTCCAAGGTCCCTCTGATCTTCCGCACTTCTCAGTGTCCTACCATTTATTGTGTATTCCCTTGCCTTGTTAGCCCTCCCCAAATGCATTACCTCACACTTCTCCGGGCTGAATTCCATTCCACCTGACCAGTCCATTGATAGCTTCCTGCAGACTAGCTTCTCCATTCTATCCATGTAACTGAAGTCCCTCATCCCTGGAACCATTCTTGTAAATATTTTCTGCACCCTCTCTCAGGCCTTCACATCCGTCCTAAACTGCGGTGCCCAGAATTGGACACAATACTCCAGTTGAGGCCGAACCAGTGTTTTCTAAAGGTTCACCACAACTTCCTTGCTTTTGTACTCTATGCCTCTATTTATAAAGCCCAGGATCCTGTAAGCTGTTTTAACCACTTTCTCAACCTGCCCTGCCACCATCAACAATTTGTGCCCATAAACCCCCAGGTCTCTCTGTTCACCCACTTTAGAATTGTACCTTTTAGTTTATGTTGCCTCTCCTCGTTCTTCCTACCAAAATGTAGAGGTGAACTAATAGCATCGTCGTCCAGCTGGGTGGGACTGCACTCACCTGGTTCCATTCTTATCGATCTAATCGTAGCCAGAGAATCACCTGCAACGGCTTCTCTTCCCGCTCCCACATCGTTACCTCTGGTGTACCCCAAGGATCTATCCTTGGCCCCTCCTATTTCACATCTACATTTTGCCCCTTGGCGACATCATCTGAAAACACAGCGTCAGTTTCCACATGTATGCTGATAACACCCAGCTCTACCTCATTAGCTCTTCTCTCGACCCCTCCATGGTGTCTAAATTGTCAGACTGCTTGTCCGACATACAGTTCTGGATGAGCAGAAATTTTGTCCAATTAAATATTGGGAAAACCGAAGCCATTGGTTTTGGTCCCCGCCACAAACTCCGTTCCCTAGCCACTGAATCCATCCCTCTCCCTAACATCTGTCTGAGGCTGAAACACACTGTTCACAACCTTGGTGTCATATTTGACCCTGAAATGAGCTTCCTACCACATATCCGCAGCATAACAAAGACCGCCTATTTCCACCTCCGTAACATCGCCCGTCTCCGCCCTTGCCTCAGCTCATCCGCTGCTGAAACCCTCATCCGTGCCTTTGTTACCTCTGGACTTGACTATTCCAACGCACTCCTGGCTGGCCTCCCACATTCCACCCTACGTAAACTTGAGGTGATCCAAAACTCGGCTTCCCGTCTCTTAACTCGGACCATGTCCTAACTCGGACCAAGTCCCGTTCGCCCATCGCCTCTGTGCTCGCTGACTTACATTGGCTCCCGGTTAAGCAGCGCCTCGATTTTAATATTCTTATCCTTGTTTTCAAATCCCTCCATGGGCCTCACCCCTCCCATTCTCTGTAATCTCCTCCAGCCCCACAACCCCCGAGTTATCTGGACTCCTCTAATTCTGCCCTCTTGAGCATCCCTGAATATAATCGCTCAACCATTGCTGGCCGTGCCTTCTGTTGCCTCGGCCCTAAGCTCTGGAATTCCCTGCCTAAACCTCTCCGCCTCTCTACCTCTCTTTCCTCCTTTAAGATGCACCTTAAAACTTATCTCTTTGACCAATCTTTTGGTCATCTGCCCGAATTTCTCCTTATGTGGATCGGTGTCAAATTTCTTATCTTATAATCGTCCTGTGCAGCGCCTTGGGACGTTCTACGATGTTACAGGTGCTATATAAATACAAGTTGTTGTTGTTGTTGCACCCAGCCAGATTCAGCACCTCGTGGGGAGAAACAAAATCCCAGATGGTGTAATGAATGTTGTTTTTAGACAGTAAGGATGGAAGGAGAGTGTGTAGAATGGGGAATTTTCAGCTTAGGAGGGACAGGAGGGAAAAGGATGTTGTATAGAAACTAGATTTGTCAATTCTGAAGTTCTATCCTGTTGTAAACACCATAGGAGGGTATTAGAAGGGGAGGATCTGCAGATGGAAACTCAAACCAAACATTGCGTCAAGATCTGACAGATTCACTGGGTTCATCAGAAACTTTGAACATGGAAGCAGAAAGCACCGTTCAGAGCGGGGAGAAACCGTACACGTGTTCTGTGTGTGGACGAGGCTTCAGCCGATCCTCTGACCTGTTGAGACACAAGTGTAGTCATACCAGGGAGAAACCGTGTAAATGTGGGGACTGTGGGAAGCGATTCAATTACCCGTGTGAGCTGGAAATTCATCGACGAGTTCACACCGGGGAGAGGCCGTTCACCTGCTTCAAGTGTGGGAAGGGATTCACTCGGTCATCCCACCTGCTGACACACCAGCGAGTTCACACCGGGGAGGGGCCGTTCACCTGCTCTGAGTGTGGGAAGAGATTCACTAATTCATCCAACCTGCTGACACACCAGCGAGTTCACACTGACGAGAGACCTTTTAAATGCCCGGACTGCGGGAAATGCTTTAAAAGTTCCGGGGAACTGACACGCCATCAACGTGTTCACACTGACGAGAAACCGTTCAGGTGCTCACACTGCGGGACTGGGTTCAGGAAATCATCTGACCTCACTGTACACCAGCGCACTCACACTGGGGAAAGGCCGTTCACCTGCTCCGAGTGTGGGAAGGGATTCACTGGGTCATCCGACCTTCTGAAACACCAGCGAGTTCACACCGGGGAGAGACCGTTCACCTGCTCCGAGTGTGGGAAGGGATTCACTCAGTCATCCAACCTGCTGACACACCAGCGAGTTCACACTGGGGAGAGACCTTTTAAATGCCCAGACTGCGGGAAGTGCTTTAAAGGTTCCGGGGAACTGACACGCCATCAACGAGTTCACACTGACGAGAGACCGTTCAGGTGCTCTCACTGCGGGACTGGGTTCAGGAGATCATCTCACCTCACTGTACACCAGTGCACTCACACTGGGGAAAGGCCGTTCACCTGCTCCGAGTGTGGGAAGGAATTCACTAATTCATCCACCCTGCTGATACACCAGCGAGTTCACACCGGGGAGAGACCTTTTAAATGCCCGGACTGCGGGAAGTGCTTTAAAAGTTCCGGGGACCTGATGCGCCATCAACGTGTTCACACTGATGAGAGACCGTTCAGGTGCTCTCACTGCGGGACTGGGTTCAGGAGATCATCTGACTTCACTGTACACCAGCGCATTCACACCAGGGAGAGGCCGTTCAACTGCTCTGAGTGTGGGAAGGGATTCACTAAATCATGCACCCTGCTGAGACACCAGCGAGTTCACACTGGGGAGAGGGTGTTCATCTGCTCCGTGTGTGGGAAGGGCTTCACTCGGGCTTCCCACCTGCTGAGACACCAGCGAGTTCACAAGTGACTGCAGAGGTTGGATTCTGATGTTTTTGCTGCTGTTAATTACATCCCGGACTGAATCGTGTTCACACTGACAGTTGGGGTTTGTTTCTGCTGATAATAACCCCTGTAACTGGGCTGGAGTTTAATATTCTGGATATATATCAAATAAATCAGCTTTGCTTTAAACACATTTTTGGGATTTTTGTCGTTCCCACCTGAGTGTTTAGCATCACCTGGCTGGAGCTCAGAAAGGACAATCTGGGGGAGGATTGTACGGCGGGAACAGAACTACAGCCTGGACACAGTCCTTCAGGGCCACACTGAGAGGGGCAAACGGCACTTTGGCCTTTCTCGTCTCTCTTCACTGACAGCAATGTCCCCGTGCGGGTTAATCTTGAGGCCTGTAAGGAATGTGTCCCAGCCGCTCTCTGCCATGGGTCAGAGCTCCTGGGCACGGAACAGAAGGCTCCTTTACAACTGTGTTTAGAGTCAGGAAGAACAACGGTGAATGCTGGAAACGTGCTGTCAAATCAGAGATTGGTGTCAAACTGCGATCTGTTCCTGACTGAAAGTGAAACGGCAGGGTTAAGTTTCCAGTCCAAAAATGACGGGTAATTATTCCTCGAGGATTTAATATGTGTGTGTGAGACAGTCCTGAGTCTACCATTTTAAGGCAGGTGTTAGCTCATTTAAAATAAACCCGTTTAAAATAAATTGGTTGAAGTCTGCATTAAAATAGCAGAGGGAGGAGTTCACAGGAGCCTGTTAACTGCTGGTACAATTATACAACAGACATTTGATCTCCAGATAAAGAAGGACCTGCAGCGTGTTTCCAGGAATTCCCTGTTTTATTGATGTGTGCGTGTTAGACACCAGGATAACTAAAAATACACGACCCGGAACATCCACGGGGTTACTCCAGGATCACTCCCGCTGCGGAACTCCACCACTGACCCTGCACCAATCACCACCCACTGGAGGTTTATATCAGGAGCTTCTGTGTGATGGTGAGGTGATCACTGGACAATAAAGTGCAGAGACTGGTGGGTGGCTGCTCATTATCCTCGGTGTGATTTAATCCCCTTTCCCACTGAATACTGCGGACAGACAGGATCACCTAGGCAACGGAATGGTCATTGTGACATCACTTTCTAAACAAGAGCCCACAAGACAATGGATTCTCAATAAATGTTAAAGGGATTCAACGCTCTGAAGTTACACTGTGAATAAAGGAAATAAAATGCTGAAAAATCATTGGTGAAGATAATTTATCTCTGTGGAATGCACGAGCACACATTAAGAATGATGCGTTTTGTTTACACACTCACACATATAACAAACACTTTGTGTGAGCTCTTTTCAGTTGTTCTGTTTAACCCGATGGAGTTTAGCATCTGTGGGATTTAGGACCCTGCGGCAGCCCATCCGGCGGGGCCCGCTGGGTCAGGATATAAAGAGACCGCGCGCTGTTCCTCCTCCCACTGCCTGGGGGAATGGGGCAGATATTTAAAGGGACAGGGACTCCCCTTTCTCTGCCTATTTATAGTTAAAGGGACAGACCCGTTTATCTTTGGAGTGTCAGCGGACTTCACTAACAGAGTTCCCATTAACAGTCGCTCCCTTCTGTACTGTGCAGTGATTGTAAACCTGTCTGTTTCAGTGACTTGAGCCTTTCTAAAATGTCACTATTTTTGACGATCCATTTGACTTGCTTGGTTAATTTGGAAAGACTTCAGAATTTTGCAGTGTGACGAAGGTTTCATTTAAAGGTGGAGTGATATTTATTTCTAAATATTCTGTTCTAAACCCCACCCCCCACGCTTTAAAACACTCTGAGCTACTGACTAGGAAGGTCACAAATTCATTCCTTGGTCTGTGCTGTTAGTTGATCTCAACCAAGGCAGCAGTTCAGGGGCCATAATTGGCCTCAGTACCACTGGGCTAAGTGTAAAAATCAGCCACTGCCCCTGCTCTTGATGGCGATCCAGTGACCTGAACTGGGAAGTGTATGACTGTCAATTGAGGACAGGATTGGACTCGGCTGTGATGCCTACCACAGTGGAAATGCTGCTGACACTCACTGAGTCGGCTGACGGTGAGGTACTCGAGATTAACTAATGTCTGTGGAATGGCACCCAGCCAGATTCAGCACCTTCTGGAGAGAAGGGGAGAAACAAAATCCCAGATGGTGTAATTAATGTTTTTAGACAGTAGGAATGGATTTAGTTGCCCGTCTGAGGTGGAAACTCATGGATACAGTCACACCGGGGAGAGGCCATTCACCAGCTGAGTGTGGAGAGAGATTCACTCACTCATCTCACCTATTAGCACACGGACATGTTCGTAATGGGGAGAATCCGTTCACTGCTCTGTATGTGGAAAGGGATTCTATCGACCATCCCATTTACTGACACACCAGCACAGTCACACCGGAGAGAGACCGTTTAGATTCCGTTCTCCCAACTGTTGACACTCCAGAATGTCCACATTGAGAACAGTTGCTTTATATACTCTGACTGCGAGAAAAGCTTTCAAAGTTCAAAGCAGCTGATGCACGATCAGCGCAATGATACTGGAGAGAGGTTGTTTCAATATCCTGTGTGTGGGAAGAAATTCACCCCACCTGCTGAGACTCCAGTGAGTTCACAGGTGACTGCAGGGGTTTGGATTCTGTTATTAATCACATCCAGGACTGAACCATGGCAGAGTGCCCATGCAGTTGGGTTTCTGTGTGAATTATTGATGAATATTATTGATGAATTTTCTCTCAATGGGATCACAGAAACTCATTCTCCATTCACTAATTGGGGCTTTCAATGTTCCCCAGCATGCCCCGCGGGGGAGATGTGCCGATTCACACTGGAGGAGCCCAGTGCGCAGGCGCAGCGCCCGCCAGTATTTGGAGCATGCGCAGTGTCACTGTGATCAGAGCCAGGCGAGTGCTGGGAGCGGGCCGAGTTTGGAGACGCGGTTTTTACGCCGATTACGAATCAGCGGACACAGAGAGGTAACGCACCCGGCGGGTGAGCTTCATAAACACCTGGTGCAGGCCGCAAGCCCCGAATGAGAACCTACAGGTTCCGTGTTTGCAGCCCCGGGGCTTTTTCCCGGTAACAGGCCTAGGCTAAGGGCGGCCATCTTTATAAAGGAAACCATTGTCTTTGTTCGCCGCCATCTTGATTCGCGTGGCCATCTTTGTAAAGGACCCAAACGTGGGCAGGGCCTCAGGGTCCCCTTAATTGTAGAACTGAACCCAGCCAGATTCAGCACCTTCAGGGGAGGAGAGGGAGGGGAACCAGTGAGTGTAGAAAGCAGGAATGGGGTACTGAGGTAGCATGTTCAGCCATGAACGCATTGAATGGCGGTGCAGGCTCGAAGGACCGAATGGTCTACTCCTGTACCTATTTTCTATGTTTCTAAACCCAACCAGAGTCAGCACCTTCAGGGGAGGAGAGGGAAGGGAACCAGTGAGTGTAGAACTGAACCCAGCCAGAGTCAGCACCTTCAGGGGAGGAGAGGGAGGGGAACCAGTGTGTGTAGAACTGAACCCAGCCAGAGTCAGCACCTTCAGGGGAGGAGAGGGAGGGGAACCAGTGTGTGTAGAACTGAACCCAGCCAGAGTCAGCACCTTAAGGGGAGGAGAGGGAGGAGAACCAGTGAGTGTAGAACTGAACCCAGCCAGAGTCAGCACCTTCAGGGGAAGAGAGGGAGGGAACCAGTGAGTGTAGAACTGAACTCAGCCAGAGTCAGCACCTTCAGGGGAGGAGAGGGAGGGGAACCAGTGTGTGTAGAACTGAACCCAGCCAGAGTCAGCACCTTCAGGGGAGGAGAGGGAGGAGAACCAGTGAGTGTAGAACTGAACCCAGCCAGAATCAGCACCTTCAGGGGAGGAGAGGGGAACCAGTGAGTGTAGAACTGAACCCAGCCAGAGTCAGCACCTTCAGGGGAGGAGAGGAGAGGGAGGGGAACCAGTGAGTGTAGAACTGAACCCAGCCAGAGTCAGCACCTTCAGGGGAGGAGAGGGAGAGGAACCAGTGAGTGTAGAACTGAACCCAGCCAGAATCAGCACCTTCAGGGGAGGAGAACCAGTGAGTGTAGAACTGATCATACTGAAAACTGGGAGCGGAGGACAATCTATCTTGAGACGTGTTTGGATTTTAGCACAGGGAGGAGGGACAATATGTGGGACGGGGATTTACAGCTTTGGAGGAAGAAGAGAGGAAAGAATGTTCGATAGAAACTAAAATTGTCTGTTCTGAATTTCTGTCCTGTACTTACAGTGATGAATTTTTAAACTCCTTTTACAGGGTATTGGAACGGAAGGATTTGCAGATGGGAAACTCAAACTAAACATCACGTCAAAATCTGACAATCACTCGTTTACTGAGGACCTGAATATCATCGGCCTTTGAATGTGGAAGGAGAAATGTTTGTCTGTTCTGTCTGTGGGAAAAGATTTCAAAGATCAGTATGACTGGAAAAGCACCGAGACACACACACCCGAGTGAGAGTGTTCCAGTGCACTGACTGTGGAAAGAGCTTTAACCAGTTACACAGCCTGAAAAAACATCGCACCATTCACAGCGGGGAGAAACCATACACGTGTTCTGTGTGTGGACAAGGTTTCAACTGATCATCCAACCTGGAGAGACACAAGGACACCCGCACCACGGAGAAACCGTGGAAATGTGAGGACTGTGGGAAGGGATTCAGTTACCCATCTGAGCTGGAAATTCATCGTCGCAGTCACGCTGGGGAGAGACCGTTCACCTGCTCCGAGTGTGGGAAGGGATTCACTCGGTCATCTACCCTGCTGACACACCAGCAAGTTCACACTCGGGAGAGACCGTTCACCTGCTCCGTGTGTGGGAAGGGATTCCCTTCATCATCCAGCCTGCTAAAACACGAGCGAGTTCACACTGGGGAGAGGCCGTTCACCTGGTCTGAGTGTGGGAAGGGATTCACTCAGTCATCCGACCTGCTGAGACTTCAGCGAGTTCACAAGTGACTGCAGGGGTTGGATTCTGCTGTTATTGCTGCTGTTAATTACATCCCGGATTGAATCGTGTTCATTCTGACAGGTGGAGTTTCTTCCTGCTGATGTTAATAACCCCTATAACTGGGCTGGAGTTTAATATTTTGATATTTCAAGTAACAGTGTGTTGATATTTGATGTCTCCAAAATAAGAGGAGACTAATTGATGTCCTGTTACCGACTGCTCCATTTTTGGGCCTTTTCTCCTTTCTAACTCGAGATTATTTCAGTTCTCGTACCTTCGGTTACTCTCATGGACAAGTCCCAGCTCCCCATACCTTCCAGAGTGCCTCTCCTAGCCTTGGTATCCAGGGAAGGTCTCGGTAACACGCCCGGGACCACTAAACACAAAACCCAGTCTGTTAATCACTTTCAGCTACTGGACTTAGCGTGTGTCCCACAGCATCTCTCTCACCTTCGATGTGTGAATAGAGCATCACGCCTTCAAACCTGCTTTCAATTTAAATTTGAATCCACTCAGCAAGTGTATTTAATAAAATACGTACAAGTAAACAGATCACATCAAATAATTGGCAAAGGTTCAGAGTCAACAAGATGAACACATCACGGCCCAATACCCCAGCTCTATATTCTCAGGAGAAAGTCTGTTATCTAACTCCTCGAGTGGACAGAATAGAGAAAGATCCCAACTCTAAGAACATCTAGAATCTGTTGTAAATATCTTTCAAATCCTGACTGGTCCAATCTGTCGGTTTCCTTTCAATTGAAGTGAATGGAAGATGAGAGGGGTGTTGGCATATGGACCTCGGTTAATTCAGCTTCTGAAAGGTGTTCATGTTTAGTTCATTCGATATCGGGGGAAATGTGGTTGGTATCATTAGAGAGAGAGAGAGATTTCACTGAGCAACAGCTGGTGTTTGCAACCAACTGGCCTTGGATATTTTCATCATAGAATGTTTCGATCAGAAATATGATGTTGGGATAAGAAAAGTCTGGAGACTAGTGGTTTGTGCTGCCCCAGGAAGGCCACAGTGTTTTTACCTGCTTCTAACGTTGTTGATGTGTGTTGAAGAAAATGCAGACTTGTGTCTCTGGACTGTGCAGTAGCCAGAGACGACCATATTAGGCAATGCCAGCTCCAGTTTGATAAGAGCTTGATGGCAGAGCAAGAGATCCAGCAGTTTTAAGAATTTATCTCCCGTTATCTGCAGACATCGAATGTCGCAGCGTGCTGACAAAACTGGACTTAAGACTTTAACCTATTGGGTTCAATTATTGGGATCGATTGTTATAGAATTCAATTGTTATAGAATGGAAAAGCAGTGAAGTTCTGCTAAACTTGTATCGAACCTTGGTTAGACCACACTTGGAGCACTGCGTACAATTCTGGTCACCATATTATAAAAAGGATATAGAGGCACTGGAGAGGGTGCAGAGAAGATTTACAAGGATGATACCAGAAATGAGAGGGTATACCTGTCAGGAAAGGATGGACAGGCTGGGTCTCTTTTCTCTTGAAAAAAGAAGGCTGAGGGGTGACCTAATAGAGGTCTTTAAAATTATGAAAGGTTTTGATAGAGTAGATACAGAGAGAGTGTTTCCACTTGTGGGGAAGAGCATAACTAGAGGCCATCAATATAAGATAGTCACCAAGAAATCCAATAGGGAATTCAGTAGAAACTTCTTTACCCAGAGAGTGGGGAGAATGTGGAACTCGCTACCACAGGGAGTGGTTGAAGCGAATAGTTAGATGCATTTAAGGGGAGGCTGGACAAGCATATGAGGGAGAAGGGAATAGAGGATTATGCTGATAGAGTTAGATGGGGAAAGACGGGAGGAGGCTCGAGAGGAACATAAACGCCGGCATGGACTGGTTGGGCCGAATGGCCTGTTTCTGTGCCGTATATCCTGTGTAATCCTGTGTAGTCACAGCAAACAGACAGTTTAACAGACTGCCCATGGTCCACTCTAAACCCCACCTTCTCTCTCTCTCACTATTCATGGACACTGCTGCAGTAATTGCTCCTCTGACCTTTCCACTCTTGTCCCTCCTACACCCTTAATACACGGCCCGACACAATCTCCCTCCCCCTACATCCTCACTGTGCTGGAATCCACACCAGTCTCTCCATCTGCTCCTTGTTCTCTCCCTGGATCCGAAAACTACTGAACTCAGTCTTCCCTCCTGAAGTCGACAGGCTCTAAAACTGAAGCTTGGTGTCCCTCAGTCCCTACTCCTCCCCTTCTCTCCTCCTCTTTTCCCCCTCGGTTGTGACCACACTCTGGGCCTTGGGCCTTGCCCAGGGATTCTCAGTATGAACAGGTGGGGTGTGTTTTGAGACAGGGTGTCCTCGCTCTACTCCTCTTTTCCCCCTTGGTTCTGTTCCACACTCTGGGCCTTGGGCCTTGCCCGGGGATTCTCAGTATGAACAGGTGGGGTGTGTTTTGAGACAGGGTGTCTCCGCTCTCCTCCTCTTTTCCCCGGGGTGTGTCCACACTCTGGGCCTTGGGCCTTGGGCCTTGCCCGGGGATTCTCAGTATGAACAGGTGGGGTGTGTTTTGAGACAGGGTGTCCCCGCTCTCCTCCTCTTTTCCCCGGGGTGTGTCCACACTCTGGGCCTTGGGCCTTGCCCGGGGATTCTCAGTATGAACAGGTGGGGTGTGTTTTGAGACAGGGTGTCCCCGCTCTCCTCCTCTTTTCCCCGGGGTGTGACCACACTCTGGGCCTTGGGCCTTGCCCGGGGATTCTCAGTATGAACAGGTGGGGTGTGTGTTGAGACAGGGTGTCCCCGCTCTCCTCCTCTTTTCCCCCGGGTTGTGTCCACACTCTGGGCCTTGGGCCTTGCCCGGGGATTCTCAGTATGAACAGGTGGGGTGTGTTTTGAGACAGGGTGTCCCCGCTCTCCACCTTTAAAGGGACAAGGAGACGACCAGCTGGGCTGAATGGCCCTGCTTTATGACATCACTGCAGTGCCTAGCAACCAACCTCCCTGAGCCCTGCTCATTATGGGCTGGGAGTGTTTGATGGGACAGTGTGGAGGGAGCTTTACTCTGTATCTAACCCGTGCTGTACCTGCCCTGAGAGTGATTGATGGCACTATGTCGAGAGTGTTTTACTCTGCATCTAACCCGTGCTATAACTGCCCTGCCCTGCAAGTGTTTGATTGGGACAGTGTAGAGAGAGCTTTACTCACTATCTGGCGTGGGTTGTACCTGGCCTGGGAGTTTTCGATGGGACAGTGTAGAGGTAGCTTTAATCTGTATCTAACCTGTGCTGTACCTGCCCTGGGAGTGTTTGATGCGATAATGTAGAGCGAGCTTTACACTGTATCTAACCTGTGCTGTAGCTGCCCTGGGAGTGTTTGATGGGACAGTGTAGTGGGAGCTTTACTCTGTATCTAACCCGTGCTGTACCTGCCCTGGGAGTGTTTGATGGGACAGTGTCGATGGAGTTTTACTCTGTACCTAACTCCTGCTGTACCTGCCCGGGGAGTGTTTGATGGGACAGTGTGGAGGGAGCTTTACTCTGTATCTTACCCGTGCTGTACCTGCCCTGGGAGTGTTTAATGGGACAGTATAGAGCGAGCTTTACTCTGTATCTAACCCGTGCTGTATCGACCCTGGTAGTATTTGATGGGATAATGTAGAGGGAGCTTTACTCTGTATCTAACCCGTGCTTTGCTGCCCTGGGAGTGTTTGATGGGACATTGTAGAGGGAGCTTTGCGCTGTATTTAACCCCTGCTGTACCTGCCCTGGGAGTGTTTGACGAGACAGTGCAGAGGGAGCTTTACTTTGTATCTAACCCGTGCTGTACCTGGCCTGGGAGTGTTTGATGGGACAGTGTCGAGGGAGCTTTACTATGTATATAACCCGTGCTGTACCTGCCCTGAGAGTGTTTGATGGGACAGTGTAGTGGGAGCTTTACTCTGTATCTAATCCGTGCTAAACCAGCCCCGCGAGTGTTTGATGGGACAGTGTAGAGGGAGCTTTACTCTGTATCTAACCCGTGCTGTACCTGCCCTGAGAGTGTTTGATAGGACAGTGTGGAGGGAGCTTTACTCTGTATCTAACCCGTGCTGTACCTGCCCTGGGAGTGTTTGATGGGATAATGTGGAGCGAGCTTTACTCTGTATCTAACCCGTGCTGTACCTGCCCTGGGTGTGTTTGATGGGACAGTGCAGAGGGAGCTTTACTTTGTATCTAACCCGTGCTGCACCTGCCCTGGGTGTGTTTGATGGGTCAGTGTAGAGGGAGCTTTACTTTGTATCTAACCCGTGCTGTACCTGCCCTGTGAGTGTTTGATGGGACACTGTAGTGCGAGCTTTACACTGTATCTAACCCGTGCTGTACCTGCCCTGGGAGTGTTTGATGGGACAGTATAGAGGGAGATTTACAATGTATCTAACCCGTGCTGTACCTGCCCTGGGAGTATTTGATGGGACAGTGTAGAGGGAGCGTTTCTCTGTATTTAACCCGTGCTGCACCTGCCCTGGGAGTGTTTGAAGGGATAGTGTAGAGGCGGCTTTACTCTGTATATAACCCGTGCTGTACTTTCCCTGGGAGTGTTTGATGGGACAGTGCAGAGGGAGCGTTAATCTGTATCTAACCTGTGCTGTACCTGCCCTGTGAGAGTTTGATCGTACAGTGTAGTGGGAGCTTTACTCTGTATCTAACCTGTGCTGCACCTGCCCTATGAGTGTTTGATGGGACAGTGTAGTGGGAGCTTTACTCTGTATCTAATCCGTGCTGTACCAGCCCTGGGAGTGTTTGATGGGATGGTGTCGATGGAGTTTTACTCTGTACCTAACTCGTGCTGTACCTGCCCGGGGAGTCTTTGATGGGACAGTGTAGAGGGAGCTTTACTCTGTATCTGTCCCGTGCTGTACCTGCCCTGGGAGTGTTTGATGGGACAGTGTAGAGGGAGCTTTACTCTGTATCTAACCCGTGCTGTACCTTCCTTGGGAGTGTTTGAAGGGACAGTATGGTGGGAGCTTTATTCTGTATCTAACCCGTGCTGTACCTGCCCTGGGAGAGTTTGATGGGACAGTGTAGTGGGAGCTTTACTTTGTATCTAACCCGTGCTGTACCTGCCCTGGGAGAGTTTGATGCGACAGTGTAGAGGGAGCTTTACTCTGTATCTAACCCGTGCTGTACCTGCCCTCGGAGTATTTGATGGGACAGTGTAGACGGAGCGTTACTCTGTATCTAACCCGTGCTGTACCTGCCCTGGGAGAGTTTGATGGGACAGTGTAGTGGGAGCTTTACTTTGTATCTAACCCGTGCTGTACCTGCCCTGGCAGCGTTTGATGGGACAGTGTAGAGGGAGCTTTAATTTGTATCTAACCCGTGCTGTACCTGCCCTGGGAGAGTTTGATGGGACAGTGTAGAGGGAGCTTTACTCTGTATCTAACCCGTGCTGTACCTGCCCTCGGAGTATTTGATGGGACAGTGTAGACGGAGCGTTACTCTGTACCTAACCCGTGCTGTACCTGCCTTCGGAGTGTTTGATGGGACAGTGTGGAGGGAGCTTTAATCTGTATCTAACCCGTGTTGTACCTGCCCGGGGAGTGTTTGATGGGACAGTGTAGAGGGAGCTTTACTCTGAATCTAACCCATGCTGTACCTGCCCTGTCAGTGTTTGATGGTCATGATGTGGAGATGCCGGCGTTGGACTGGGGTGGACAAAAATGAGAAGTCGCCCAACACCAGGTTATAGTCTAACAGCTTGATTTGAAATCACAAGCTTTCGGAGCTGCTGACTGAGGAGCAGTAGCAGCAGCAGAGTGGTGGTCTCTGTGGCCAGGAAGAGGAGAAGGAGAAGGAGACCAGACAGCAGACCACCACCAACAAACAACCACAACCACAACTGAGGTGCCTGGAGAGAGAGGACAGGAGAGGAGAAGGAAAAGAAGGAAAGGAAGGCCAAGGCCATTAACACCAGAGGAGAGGCCTTTCCAACACTGCCTCCTCAATTGGCCTCCATTTTAGGAGAGGGAGAGAGGGGAGAAAACAACACAACATCCATCATCTGTTTGGAAGGAGGAAGGAAGGAAAGAACAACAGCTACAGGTGGGTGTGATTCTGGTGCACTCTCCCAGAGACTTTGTTTTGTAGGTGGGGAGAGGAAAGAAGAAAAAGAAGAGGGCCGGAACATCCAAGGGGTGTGTGTGTGTGTGTGGCTTCTGTAAAAGCTAGGCCGCACACACCATATTAAACACCCCTTTCCCATTGCCTGACCTGGGACAGCTGGAGCTGCCTAGGTGAAGTCCCCAATTAATTTAATCTTATTGGGCATCGTTAAGACCTGGTGCAGGACTGAGCCTGGGCATCTCCAGCTATCCCAGGTGAAGACATCTTCTCCCCCCACCAGAAGACCACCACCAAAGACTTTTTACATCGGAGAGTGCACCCCCCTGCCAACACCCACCCACCATCCTGAGTGGCGACCCTGCCCTTGCGGCTTCCCTCCTTCCCACCCCCTCTCTCTCTCTCTTTGTCTCTTGTCTCTCTCTGCCTCTCTCTCTAAGAGGCACCTCAATCTATTTTTAATTAAGTACCCATTGAGCAGAGGGGAGAAGGCCCCTCTCCCAATTAATTCATATAAAGGGAGAGGTGTGCCTTCAATTTAAGAGCTCCCTCTGATCAGGGGAAAACAGAAACAAAAAACCGAGGCCATTAACACCTTCAGGCCTGTGACTTGGGGTGAGTGTAGCCCTTAAAGACCCGTCCATTATGGCGAGTACATCTTCGTCGGTGGCGGGGGCAGCGAGGACGTATGCGAGCGTGGCAGCCGCGGCCACGGCCGCAGCCACGAGTCCTCCTGTTACCCCGTCACCTTTTACCCTCCTTACGAGGAAGAATGGGGTCAAGAGCTACACTCACCCCAATATGACAATAGAGGCGTGCGTAAAAGCCATGGCTGGGGTTGTCGGCCCTTCAGCCATCGTCGCCGCCTCTAAAATGTACGGCAAGGCTGTGTTCTTCCTGGGGTCGGAGCGGGCGGTGTCCCTGGCCATCGAGAAGGGGCTCACCGTGGGCGGGACCTTCCTGCCGGTGGACCCCCTTGAGGCCACCGCGCAAAGGATTGTGGTTTCCAACGTCCCGCCCTTTGTTCCGGGTGAGCTCCTCCTCCCCCACCTACGTCAACTGGGGGAGGTGAGGTCGGGGATCACACCCATCCCGCTCGGCTTCCGGGAAGCCAGCCTTCGGCACGTCTTCTCCTTCCGGCGCCAGCTTTTCGTCCGGCTGGCGCGGGAGGAGGACGCGGATGGCGCGTTCACGGTGCTCCACGGGGGGACCGCCCACCGCGTCTTCTGGACCTCGGACGGCGTGCGGTGCTACGCCTGTAAGGAGGTGGGGCACGTCCGCAAAAACTGCCCCGCCTCCAAGGCCGCCACGACACCTGGCGCGGCCAGGGTTGGCGCCGCCGCCCCCCCTCCCCCTGATACTGTCCGCGCGTCGACGGCGACGGATGCGCGGTCGAAATCGGAGGCCAACACCACCACGGCCTCCGGCGGGGGGGAGGGAGAGCGTCCGGGGGGAAGGAAGGCGCGTAGGAAAAATAAACACCTAGGGGCGGATCCCCTCGTGGAGGAAACATCGGAGTTGACCGAACTCACGCCCGAGTACATCGCGGAGTTGGTCGGGACGCATGAGACTGGGGGGGTCCTCGTGCCCGGGCCCGTGACCGTGACCGCAACTGCTGAGGCAGCTAAATCAAGACCTGCGGCCGGGCTCGGGCCCGAGGGGCCCAAGAAACCCAGTCGTCGGAAGGGGGCAGAGAGGGAGGCCCCAGCAGACATGGAGGCCTCCCCCTCTCCGGGCCCCAACTTGTTAAAAAGAAAGCTCCGCCCCCAGCAGGAGGACTGCGAGGAGGAAGGTCCCTCCGCAAAAGGGGGGCAGTCGCCCGCCGCGGGTGCTGCGCCCCACCCCACCACCGTCATCGTCGCGCGCGATCGGCAGGGGTCGTCTGTCCCTCGGGAGGGTGAGACAGCCGAGTCTGTCCGACCTGTGCCTCCCGGGGATGGGGAAGAGACCCTGCCCGTGGGGGGGGGCGCGGAACAACCCGCGGAGGGAAATGTAGTTTCGGAACCGTTGCTCCTCGCCGGGTCGGGCGTCCTGGGGACTGGGGCGGGCGAGGCCAAAGAGGCTGAAGCCGAGCCCGCCTTTTATAACCCAGACATCTCCCAGGGACTGCTCGACCTGGTGGAGGAGTGTAGCAATCCCCAGCCCGCTGGGTCGGAGGTTGGTGGCGGGGAGGCGGAAAGCCCCCTGACTCCGTCTCTGTTGTTGGCGCCGGACGTGCTGGAGGAATTTGGGTTTATTTTCTCCCCGGTTTCTCCGGTCGCCCCGGCGCCTGAGGCGGGGGGGGGCCCCGAACCGCCGCCGCCGCCTCCCGGCCCGGCGCCCCTGAAGGAGCCCAGGGTGGACTCCTCTGCCACCGATCCTGGGGGTGGGATCGTGACGGAGGCGGGGCCGGCCGGTGCGGCCGAGCCGTTCGCTGCACCCTGTGCGACGGACGGGTCGGCCGCCGGTGACGACCTCCCGGAGGAGGACGGGGACTCGGTGTTGGGCACTGAGGAAGATTTGGAGTCCATCAGCAGCAAGGCGATGGACGCCCTCATGCCCTTCACCGACTCTCCCCTCATCCCCGTAGGGGAACTCCGGGATTTTATGGCCGTGAGCCAGGGTCGTCACAAGAAGATCCGGCTGGCCCTCGACAAGTGGTCGGAGCTGGCGCTGCTCGTCGTGTCCGTCCGCGCCGCCATTAAAATCATGGGCGCGGACAAGGACGTTGGCCGGCTCGAGCTGCGTCGGCTCAAGAGTTTCCACACTGGGCTGCTGAGGGAGTGGCGGTCGTCAGTGACCGCGCTCCCTCCCCTCCGTTAGGTAGAGGTTGCACTATGCTTCTGAGATGAAGATAACCATAGCCAGCCTCAACATCAACGGCAGCAGGGAGGCGCACCGTAGATTCAATAACTTCTCGGTCCTTCGGGACGGGAAATATGCGGTGTGCTTCCTGCAAGAAACCCACACCGTTCCGGGAGACGAGGCCACGTGGCTCCTGGAGTGGCAAGGAGGGGTCAGCATGAGTCACCTCTCCAACAATTCCTGCGGGGTGGCTGTCTTGCTGGCCCCGCATTTTCAGCCGGAGATCTTGAGGGTCAAGGAGCACGTGCCGGGCCGCTTGCTCCAGGTCACTGTTCGCCTGGGAGGCGTGCCGCTCCATTTAGTGAACGTGTACGCCCCCCGGACCGGTGCGCAGCAAGTGCGCTTCTTCGGAGAAGTGTCCGCTCTTCTGGGCTCCATCGACGTGGGCGAGTGCGTCATCCTCGGGGGGGATTTCAATTGTACCCTCGAGGCGCGGGACCGGTCGGGTCCCTCGCGAAGCCCGGCGGCGATGGAGAAGTTGCGGGACCTGGTTGGGTCCTTCGACTTGGTGGACGTCTGGCGAAATCTCCATCCCGACTCCAGCGCCTTCACGAGCGTGAGGTCTGGAGGAGGAAGGTCCAGAATCGACCGCCTTTACATTTCCCGGGCGTATGTCTCCTGCGTTCCGGCGGCTTCCATGCGGCCGGTGCCGTGCACGGACCACCACCTGGTGTGGGCGGAGCTCGCTCCGCTGCGCGCGCGGGGGGGGTCCGCGTACTGGCATTTTAACAACCTGCTGCTGGAGGACGCGCGGTTCCGGGATTCGTTTCGCCGGTTCTGGGCCGACTGGAGAAGGAAGCGGGGTGGCTTCCCCTCCTTGAGGCTATGGTGGGACGTGGGCAAGGCTCACGTCCGCGTCTTCTGTCAGGAGTACGCGAAGGGGTCGACCAAGAGGCGGGAGGCCCGGGTCGGGCGATTGGAGAAAGAAGTGCTCGACCTGGAGTCCCGTCTCGGTCAAGTCGTCGAGGACCCGGCCCTGCGGAAGGTGTACGAAGAGAAGAAGGGCGCGCTGAAGGACCTGCAGCTGGTCGGGTCCCGAGGCGCGTACGTGAGGTCGCGGATCCAGTTCCTGCGGGACCTGGACCGCGGCTCCCCCTTCTTCTACTCGCTGGAAAAAAGACGGGGGGTCCGTAAGCAGCTCTTGGGGCTGCTGGCCGACGACGGATCTCTGGTCTCGGATCCGGAGGGCATCAGCGCGGAGGCCCGGGCCTATTACGGGGCTCTGTTCTCTTCGGATCCGTCCAGCGAGGATGCCGCAGAGTTTTGTGGGAGGACCTGCCGAAGGTCGGCCCGGAGGGCGCCGAGAATTTGGAAGCTCCGCTAAGCCTGGCGGAGCTGACCGGCGCCCTGCGCCAGCTCTCGAGGGGCAAGTCCCCGGGGCTGGACGGGCTGACCGTGGAGTTCCACAGGGCGTTCTGGGACGTCTTGGGGGACGACTACGCGCGGGTCCTGGGGGAAAGTCTGGCGACCGGGGAGATGCCCCTCTCTTGGCGCAGGGCGGTCATCGTCCTGCTGCCCAAGAAGGGCGATCTCCGCCTACTTAAGAACTGGCGCCCGGTCTCCCTCCTCAGCACGGACTACAAAATTTTCGCCAGGGCTATGTCTGCTCGCCTTGGCACCGTGCTGGCCTGCATGATCCACCCCGACCAGTCCTACACGGTCCCGGGCCGGAGTATCCACGATAACATCCATCTGGTCCGGGACCTGGTCCACCATTCCCAGAGGGCTGGTCTGTCGGTCGCCTTCCTTTCCCTGGATCAGGAGAAGGCGTTCGACAGGGTGGATCACGAGTATCTTTTCGGGACTCTGCGCGCATTCGGGTTCGGGACGCATTTCGTCGCCCGGATCCGACTTCTGTACGCCGCCGCGGAGTGTCTCATTAAAGTTAACGGGTCTTTGACGGCGCCCCTTCGCTTCGGGAGAGGGGTGCGTCAGGGATGCCCCATGTCCGGTCAGTTATAGGCCGTTTGCGTGGAGCCTTTCCTGCGCCTCTTGCGGAAGAGGTTGATGGGACTGGCTCTGCAAGGGCCGGGCGTGGAGGTGGTCCTCTCGGCTTACGCCGATGACGTGCTCCTCGCGGTCACGGATCCCGTCGACTTGCGGAGGATGCGAGAATGCCAGCAGATTTACTCGGACGCATCCTCCGCCAAGATCAACTGGGAGAAATGTTCTGGACTCCTGGTGGGCCCATGGCAGGTGGACTCCCTGCCGGAGGAGTTCGGGCCTTTCGCCTGGAGCACCACGCACCTCCTCTACCTGGGAGTCTACCTCAGCCCGGCCGAGGACGCCTGGCCGGCGAACTGGCAAGAGCTGGAGGCCAAAGTCACCGCTCGCCTAGGGCGATGGACAGGACTGCTCCGAGTGTTGTCCTACAGGGGTCGAGCGCTGGTCATAAACCAGCTGGTGGCCGCCATGTTGTGGTATCGGTTGGTCACTTTGATCCCTCCCCCTGCGTTTGTCGCCAAGATGCAGAAGAAGCTCGTCGACTTCTTCTGGGACAAAAGGAAGCACTGGGTCTCTGCCGCGGTTTTGAGTCTCCCGCTTAGGGAGGGCGGTCAGGCGCTGGTGTGCCTTCGCACCCAGGCGGCGACTTTCCGTCTTCAGACGCTGCAGAGATACCTGTACGTGGAGAATCCTCCTAGGTGGCGTGCGCTGGCGACGTATTTCTTCCGCCAGCTGCACGGCCTCAATTACGACACGCAGCTCCTGTTTGTGAGAGTGGGTGGCACGCGTGCCAGCCTGCGGGAGCTGCCTGTCTTCTACCAGGAACTGCTATGGGTTTGGAACAGCGTCGCCTCCGAGCGCAGTTCTCCCCCGTCAGGAGCGGCGGCCGTCCTTCGGGAGCCGCTGTTCAGGAATCCGCACCTCCACGACCGTGGGTTCGGCTGGCTGGCGGAGGGCAGGGCTGTGCCCGGTAAGGTGACCAGAGTCGGGGACCTGCTCGATGGCGGAGGAGCGGGCTGGATGGCGCCGGAGGAGTTGGCGAGGCGCATGTCCTGGGTCAACGTCCGACTCGCGGTCAAAGCCATCGAGTCGCTAAAAGTGGCACTGGGCCCCGTCTCCACTAGGTGTGTCGAGGAGGCTCAAGCACGTGGGGCGATCCCGTCCGAACTGACCCCCGTTCGGACGGAATTCCTTATCGGCGCCCGGCCCCGAATCCTCCCTCGGGAGCCGCCGCCTCACCACTTGAGCCTTCTCGGAGAAATGCCCTCCGTGCCCTTTCAATCCGCACGGAGGCGTTTCCTGTACGGGCTGCTCCTGCACACTCTCCACTTTGCCATCTTCGTCTGCCGTCCGGACACGCCTTGGCGTACCATCCTGCCGTCCGGCGGAGGCGAAGGTCCCCATTGGAAGGCTCTCTACGCCGGAGTCTTCCCTTGTTCTATTGGGGACTTGGCCTGGAGGGTGTTGCACGGAGCAGTCCCGTGCAATAGGATTTTAAATAGGTTTACGGACTCCCAGGCTGCTTGCCATTTCTGCGGCCTGGAGGAGTCCGTCTATCACATTTATATTGAGTGTGAGAGGTTGCAGCCCCTCTTTCATTATTTGAAGGGGCTGCTCCTCAATTTCTGGTTGCACTTCAGCCCCACGCTCCTGATCTACGGTCACCCGGTGCGGAGGGGAGCGGGTAGGTCGGAGGACCTCCTCGTAGGACTGCTCCTGGGCCTGGCCAAGAAAGCCATTAATTGGTCCAGGCAGCGGGCGGTCGAGGGGGTCGTTCGGCCCGATTGCCTGCCTCTCTTCCGCGGCCATGTTCGCGCCCGGGTGGCCCTGGAGATGGAGCACGCGGTGTCCGCCGGCACGCTTGAGTTTTTCCGCGACCGGTGGGCGCCGCGGGGGCTGGAGTGCATCGTCACCCCGGACTTCCAAATTTTGATTTGATTTATTAAGTTTCATTTAAAGTTTTAATTGATTTACAGTAAATTTGGGTTTGTCCAACCAAAAAGAGGAACACCAGGTTATAGTCCAACAGATTTATTTAATTTTACAAGCTTTCGGAGCTTTCGCTCCTTCCTCAGGTAAGTTAGCAGTGAGAGAATCTCCCAGAATTCACAATTTAAACACAGACAAAATCTATTCAAATCTTTCCCTACATCAAAGACACACTAAGAGCACAGCCAAGACAATGAGATGTGTCCCAGGGGGTCCAACGCGTCAAACCACCTGCTGGCTGCATATCCTGTCAATTTGTGTTGGTTCTTGTGTTAGTCTTTTTAAAAAAAAAACCACCTGGGAAGACCGGCCATGATGTCAAGTAACGTTCTGTATCGTGACATGAACCCGATATCGCGATTGAGGCCATCCTCATGAGTGCGGAACTTGGCTATCAGTTTCTGCTCTATGATTTTGCGCTGTCGTGTTTGATGGGACAGTGTAGAGGGAGCTTTACTCTGTATCTAAACCATGCTGTACCTGCCCTTGGACTGTTTGATGGGACAGTGCAGAGGGAGCTTTACTTTGTATCTAACCCGTGCTGTACCTGCCCTGTGAGTGTTTGATGGGTCAGTGTCGTGGGAGCTTTACTCTGTATTTAATCCGTGCTGAACCAGCCCCGGGAGTGTTTGATGGGACAGTGCAGAGGGAGCTTTACTCTGTATCTAACCCGTGCTGTACCTGCCCTGAGAGTGTTTGATGAGACAGTGTGGAGGGAGCTTTACTTTGTATCTAACCCATGCTCTACCTGCCCTGGGAGTGTTTGATGGGACATTGTAGAGGAAGCTTTACTCTGTATTTAACCTGTGCAGTAACTGCCCTGTGAGTGTTTTTTGGCACAGTGTAGTGGGAGCTTTACTCTGTATCAAACCCGTGCTGTACCTTCCCGGGGAGTGTTTGATGGGACAGTATTGAGCGAGTTTTACTATGTATCTAACCCGTGCTGCACTGCCCTGGGAGTGTTTGATGGGACTGTGTAGAGGGAGCTTTACTCTGTATCTAACCCGTGCTGCACCAGCCCCGGAAGTGTTTGATGGGACAGTGCAGAGGGAGCTTTAATCTGTATCTAACCTGTGCTGTACCTGCCCTGTGAGTGTTTGATGGGACAGTGTAGTGGGAGCTTTACTCTGTATCGAACCTGTGCTGTACCTGCCCTGTGAGTGTTTGATGGGACAGTGTAGTGGGAGCTTTAATCTGTATCTAACCCGTGCTATACCTGCCCTGGGAGTGTTTGATGGGACAGTGTCGATGGAGTTTTACTCTGTACCTAACTCCTGCTGTACCTGCCCGGGGAGTGTTTGATGGGACAGTGTAGAGGGAGCTTTACTCTGTATCTTACCCGTGCTGTACCTGCCCTGGGAGTGTTTAATGGGACAGTATAGAGCGAGCTTTACTCTGTATCAAACCCGTGCTGTATCGACCCTGGTAGTGGTTGGTGGGACAATGTGGAGGGAGTTTTGCTCTGTATCTAAACCATGCTGTACGTGCCCTAGGAGTATTTGATGGGATAATGTAGAGGGTGCTTTACTCTGTATTTAACCCGTGCTGTCCCTGCCCTGGGAGTGTTTGATGGGACAGTGTAGAGGGAGCTTTACTCTGTATCTAACCCGTGCTGCACCTGCCCTGGGAGTGTTTGAAGGGACAGTGTAGAGGGAGCTTTACTCTTTATCTAACCCGTGCTGAAACTGCCCTGGGAGTGCTTGATGGGACAGTGTAGAGGGAGCTTTACTCTGTATCTAACCTGTGCTGTACCTGCCCTGGGAGTGCTTGATGGGACAGTGCAGAGGGTGCTTTACTCTGTATCTAACCCGTGCTGTACCTGCCCTGGGAGTGTTTGATGGGACAGTATAGAGCGAGCTTTACTCTGTATCTAACCCGTGCTGTATCGACCCTGCTAGTGGTTGGTGGGACAATGTAGAGGGAGTTTTGCTCTGTATCTAAACCATGCTGTACGTGCCCTAGGAGTATTTGATGGGATAATGTAGAGGGAGCTTTACTCTGTATCTAACCCGTGCTGTAGCTGCCCTGGGAGTGTTTGATGGGACATTGTAGAGGGAGCTTTGCGCTGTATTTAACCTGTGCAGTAACTGCCCTGTGAGTGTTTTTTGGGACAGTGTAGTGGGAGTTTTACTCTGTATCTAACCTGTGCTTTAACTGCCCGGGGAGTGTTTGATGGGACAGAAAAGAGGGTGATTTACTCTGTATCTAACCCGTGCTGTACCTGCCCTGGGAGTGTTTGATGGGATAATGTAGAGCGAGCTTTACTCTGCATCTAACCCATGCTGTACGTGCCCTGGGAGTGTTTGATGGGACAGTGTCGAGGGAGCGTTACTCTGTATTTAACCCGTGCTGTCCCTGCCCTGTGAGTGTTTGATGGGACAGTGTAGTGGGAGCTTTACTCTGTATCTAACCCGTGCTATACCTGCCCTGGGAGTGTTTGATGGGACAGTGTCGATGGAGTATTACTCTGTACCTAACTCCTGCTGTACCTGCCCGGGGAGTGTTTGATGGGACAGTGTAGAGGGAGCTTTACTCTGTATCTTACCCGTGCTGTACTTGCCCTGGGAGTGTTTAATGGGACAGTATAGAGCGAGCTTTACTCTGTATCTAACCCGTGCTGTATCGACCCTGGTAGTGGTTGGTGGGACAATGTAGAGGGAGTTTTGCTCTGTATCTAAACCATGCTGTATGTGCCCTAGGAGTATTTGATGGGATAATGTAGAGGGAGCTTTACTCTGTATTTAACCCGTGCTGTCCCTGCCCTGGGAGTGTTTGATGGGACAGTGTAGAGGGAGCTTTACTCTGTATCTAACCCGTGCTGCACCTGCCCTGGGAGTGTTTGAAGGGACAGTGTAGAGGGAGCTTTACTCTTTATCTAACCCGTGCTGAAACTGCCCTGGGAGTGCTTGATGGGACAGTGGAGAGGGAGCTTTACTCTGTATCTAACCTGTGCTGTACCTGCCCTGGGAGTGCTTGATGGGACAGTGCAGAGGGTGCTTTACTCTGTATCTAACCCGTGCTGTACCTGCCCTGGGAGTGTTTGATGGGACAGTATAGAGCGAGCTTTACTCTGTATCTAACCCGTGCTGTATCGACCCTGCTAGTGGTTGGTGGGACAATGTAGAGGGAGTTTTGCTCTGTATCTAAACCATGCTGTACGTGCCCTAGGAGTATTTGATGGGATAATGTAGAGGGAGCTTTACTCTGTATCTAACCCGTGCTGTAGCTGCCCTGGGAGTGTTTGATGGGACATTGTAGAGGGAGCTTTGCGCTGTATTTAACCTGTGCAGTAACTGCCCTGTGAGTGTTTTTTGGGACAGTGTAGTGGGAGTTTTACTCTGTATCTAACCTGTGCTTTAACTGCCCGGGGAGTGTTTGATGGGACAGAAAAGAGGGTGATTTACTCTGTATCTAACCCGTGCTGTACCTGCCCTGGGAGTGTTTGATGGGATAATGTAGAGCGAGCTTTACTCTGCATCTAACCCATGCTGTACGTGCCCTGGGAGTGTTTGATGGGACAGTGCAGAGGGAGCTTTAATCTGTATCTAACCTGTGCTGTACCTGCCCTGTGAGTGTTTGATGGGACAGTGTAGTGGGAGCTTTACTCTGTATCGAACCTGTGCTGTACCTGCCCTGTGAGTGTTTGATGGGACAGTGTAGTGGGAGCTTTAATCTGTATCTAACCCGTGCTATACCTGCCCTGGGAGTGTTTGATGGGACAGTGTCGATGGAGTTTTACTCTGTACCTAACTCCTGCTGTACCTGCCCGGGGAGTGTTTGATGGGACAGTGTAGAGGGAGCTTTACTCTGTATCTTACCCGTGCTGTACCTGCCCTGGGAGTGTTTAATGGGACAGTATAGAGCGTGTAGAATTCGCAATATATCGCGATTTGATTAATAAGGAGAAAACACAAAGTTTCGTTCAAACAGCTTTTATTTCAGCAGAATGCTGGCAGGTTTAAATTGGACACAAGCAGCCTGTAAAATGGCCGCCGCACCTCGTGACAGAACATTCTAGACTTTTCAACAGGCAGACAAGATGGCGTTCCATTAAACATTTGTGCAAGATCGATTACGATTCAGCACAGTGAAGATAATACACGAGACATTATGGGTTTGCAGTATAAACATAGATACTGGAATCGGTCTCCCAGGTACAAAGGAAAGCCATTGTACCGAGTAATCAAGGGCCCATCCAAAAGACATTAATATGTAAAATCCCAACGACTCTACGATGAGAGAGCCGTTAGCAGGTAGTTATACAGGACACTTGGAAGCCCCCAAACCCCTCCAGGGAGAACACCGACCGATTTAACAATGGGAGAAATATTAACAGGTACTCAGACATTTATGAGTAGCCCCGAAACCCATTAAGAACGGAGATCACCCATACAAGACATTTGGGCGCCAAACCCTAAACAAAAGAATGGACATTATAGTTGGGCGGGAAACGGAAGATTTTTGCACTATAATTGCAGGCTCCAAACCGTCCATTCTCTCTCTTGCTCTTGCATTCGCTCGCTTGCTCCTGTGTTTTTATCCGGTCGATTCGTAACCTCGTGGCTGCTCCTGTGTACTCGTAGTTGGGCTTCGGCTTGCCTGTTGCCTCTTCTGAAAAGACTGTTGAACTTTCTGATCCGTTCGGATCTACCTCGTGTCGCGTAACGAAGACCTATGTTGGTAACTGGCAGCGGAACCAAAGGCCCGAGATGAGATGAGATGAGATGAGATGAGATGAGATGAGATGAGATGAGAAGAGAGGAAGACCATATCCATCGCCACGGTCAGTAAATCCCGACCGCGCCTGTAGGTCGATTAGCCAAGTTTTCCTCGCCAGGAAGATTTCTCTTTTGAACTTTTAACAAAACATATTGCATCGACGATAACGGGACTGTGTCCAAGGAGATTGGAACGTGAAAACACATCGTATCGATGATATTGACAACTGTGCTCCAAGAGTACCTGTTAAGCCAACCAACACAGGTCTTCATCACAGCAGACGGTCCAGCCTGCTAGCCGGAGCAGCAGAAGCAAGTAAACAAGTGGGACCAGGAGATCTCCTGACCGACACGTGGGTGCTGCGGTGAAAAACATCCGATCAGCTATTCGGAATTTCTCCGAGTTATCACGAGTGGTGAGCATGAGTCTCGAGATCCTACGAAGCTAGTTTAGGATAGATATTGATTGGGGAGGGTTTAAGGATTAAGGATATTTGTAATGTGTGCCCCTATTTACTTTGTGCCGTTCGTTCCTCGTTTCCCTAAGATCGACTATATAACTGTTTGTAAGATTGTACTGTCATTAATCTGTGCTTATGACATGTATTTCATAATTTTAAGTATCATGCAATAAAGATTTTCCATTTCGTACCATTCAAACCAAGTCTACATGAGTTTTATCTCCATTACTGCTCTCGCATCTAAGTCCAGTGTCTAGAACCGTAAGGGAGAGTGATTCGAACCACTCACAGGTGTGTCTAGTGTTCCCAGACTGGCTGGAGACCAGAACAGGCAACCAGGCCTAGACCCGCACTGACATACAGGCTGCACAGAGCCGCGTGAATCTCACAGGCTGCGAGACACGCAGGGTCAGGAATCCCTTACAGAAAATGGCGACCGCGGCAGGACACTGGCAGCGAGAGGGTAGTGTGTTAGATTTTGGAATGACTGTACGAAATGTTATGCAGGAAAAGATAGCGGATTATGTGTTTGGAAAGGTTAATCTAACTAAGAAGTGGATAAGTGAATTGTTAGCGGATAAGAGCCCACTAGAGGCAGCTGAAAGGTGGACAGATAGTAAAGAACATAGAAAGACACTTGAGAAAGCAGTCTGGCTTATGTGCTACAAAAGGCAGGTTCAGATTTCAAACCAGACCATTACAGCGCTAGTAGCTCGAATCAGTCATTTAGAGGGAGAAATGGAGGAGAAGGTTTCTGGAGGAGAGGTGCTCATTAAGAATTTAAATGAGTTACACCAAGAAAGCCAGGAAGTCTCCAGTCACCTTAAAACAAGGATAGATTATCTCGAGTGCCAGGTCACTGAGGCAAAATTGAATGAGAGCAGGTTAAAGGAAAGATGTAACCGCCAAGCTGCCCAGATAAGAACTCAAGAAGAGAGCTTAATGGGGGTTAGGTCGGCATATAAGTTGGCCCTTGAGGATAAGTTTCAGGGAGCCGACCATAGCGCCTGCCAAAGGGAGATAGAGAACCTCAAAAAGGCCGTGAACAATGCGAACGGCATGGTGTGCCTTATCAATCCGTCGGCGCACCAGCCGCTAGTAACTGAGAGATTTAGAAAATCCCCACCAAGTAAAGCAGAAGAAGTAGTAGCCACTGCGCCCTCCGCGCCACCCAGCTATTCAGAAACCTGGGTTAGGGAGGAAGCAATGGAAGAAACAAAAGAGCCCATTGAAAAGGAAGTAGAAAAGGGATCGCTGTATCCAGTAACGGGTATTAAAAGGGGCCCAAGCAGAAACGGTGGGGAAGAACCGGGGGATCTCCTCGGACAGCTGGTGTTGCCTCACAGTTCACATCAGCTGAGAGCTATGATAAATCACGTACGGAAGCTGACCGAGATAGACGACCCTTCCGTACATTTCAGAGAAGTTGAGCAAGCCGCAGCCATTAACGGCTGCGATGATGGGGAGACAGCAAAAATGCTGCTGTTCTCATTAGACAGCTCGGTCCTTCAGTGTCTCTCAGGCGAGAGCAAGAGGGGAAACAAGAGTTATGAGGAATTAAAGAATGAGGTCCTAGAAGTGTTGGGGGCGAACGACGGAGGTCCGTTTGCTAGAGTGGGACAGACAGTGCAGATGGAGGGAGAACCCCCGAAGGTTTTTGCCGACAGGCTGTGGCCAGTATATGAGCGCAGCTGTCTAGGTGCGCCCGAGCGCGAAGATGTGGAAGGCGCCGCTCTAACTCATTGGCTTAGGTGCATAATAGCCAACAGTTTACCAGCCGTTAGAGAGCAGGCAAAAGCATGGTTTGATCCCAATGACCTCAACCTTACGGAAGAGTCGGTCTTGAATCGACTCACGTTAGGTTATCGTAATATAAGGGGTATGACGACACGTCCCTTTAAGGGAAGAGTACATGAGGTACGACCCGCAGCCCCGTATCAAAGAGAGTGGCATCAGGAGGGTAATCGCGCCCCACAGGCAAGTAGTGCTTGTTACGGGTGTGGGAAGACAGGGCACTGGCGCAAGCATTGCAGGAACCCTTGGAAAGATTCCAAGGATAAAAATCCCGCGGTCCGAGCCCAGGCGCCTGTCCCGGCTAAGGAAGCCAAGGCACCCACCCCTCCCGACGACCTCGAAGCAGTGTTAGGAGCCATGCGCAAGCTGGTTTTGAATGCGCGTGGACAGGTGGCGGTCGCAACCGGCCCCGTAGGTGCCGCAGGACCGTCTAATAGTGCCCCATGACTAGAACCAGCACAGCCCGTCTACCTGTGTCCGCTTAGCTATGATGCGTGGAGGCGACCTGTGGTGGAGATGGAGGTAGAGAAACAGAAGGGCAGTTATTTGTTGGACACGGGAGCTTCTTGCACCATAATCCATACAGATGACCCTTTTGACTCGCCGCTATCTACCAAGGTCCCATTCACGTTGGCAGGGTTCACAGGAAAAGAACAGGCTGGCACGTTTTCCCTTCCGCTATCCATTCGTTTAGGAACACTTCGCCTTAAGTGGAAGTGTATACTGATGGCATGGCAAAAGGGGGGTGGAAGAGGTATTCTCGGGTCCGATCTCCTAGCGGGACACGGGATCCTCGTGGACCTCAGAAATCACTGTCTCTGGGGGGCTAAAGGTGAAAAGGGCGAGGTAATAGTGATTCCGGGGGAGGAAGAAACAGGGGTCCTGTGTACCGTACAGCCATCCGGAGGCTACGACCTCAGGCTTATGGTCGCAGATGTCCCAACGGACATGCAAACGTACGTGTCAGATAATATGCACGCGTTTGCAACCCACAAGCACGATTGTGGGAGAGTGGTCGGGTTTGAGGTCAGCGTAGATGGGGACCCCATGACCCGACCCCAAAAGCAGTATAACTTCCCCAAAGAAGCAGAACCCGATATGGAGACAGCAATGTCTTCCTTGGTGCAGCAGGGCGTGTTAAGGCCGATAGCCACACACGTAAACTCCCCATTATGGCCGGTTAGGAAGCCGGATAATTCGTGGAGAGCCACGGTGGACTACAGAGTCCTTAACAGTAACATTCCCGCCTGCGCGCCCACAGTAGCAGCAGTTGCTGACCTAATAGGGAGCATCCCAGCGTCCGCGACCACGTTCACGGTGCTGGATATCTCGAACGGTTTTTGGTCCATCCCGCTGCGGCGAGAGGACCAGTACAAGTTTGCCTTTACGTTCAAAGGGCAACAGTACACGTGGAACTGTCTGCCACAGGGTTTCCACAATAGCCCCAGTATTTTTCATCAGTGTATGGCAGGAAGTTTAAAGGAGTTTAGTCAGCCCAATCAGATAGTACAGTATGTGGATGATTTGCTCCTATTTACGGACTCAAGGGAGGAGCACGGACCACTACTGGACGAGTTATTGGAACTGTTAGCGAGAAAGGGTTTTAAAATAAACCCTAAGAAAGCACGTATCGGTCAGCGGGAAGTAAAATTCCTGGGACTGACCATACGCGCTGGGGAAAGAGCCATAGACAAAGCAAGGAGGGAGTCGGTGCAAGAGTTACCGATTCCCAACAACGTAAGGGGTGTGAGGTCCTTCTTGGGACTGACCGGTTACTGCAGGGATTTTATCGAAGATTATGCGGCCACAGCGGCGCCGCTCCTCCGACTCCTCCATAAGGGGGTGGAGTGGCTTTGGGACGAGGGCTGCCAAGCAGCCTTCGAGAAGTTAAAAAGGGATCTGCAGACCGCGCCAGCCTTAGGGGCCATAGATGGGGGGAAGGAGTTTTTCCTGGAGGTAGCTGCCAGCGGAGACAGCTTAAGCGCCGTGCTGCTCCAAGAGCGTCACGGCAAGCTGAGGCCGGTTGTCTATTCATCCAGGGTATTAACGGATGTGGAGAGAAGTTTCTCCAATTGCGAAAGGCACCTTTTAGCCACGCATTGGGCTGTGAAAAGATCAGCGATCTTCACAGGGCTCTCTCCCATCACTCTCCTCACACATCACACACCAACTAAGATGCTTCTGGATGGGAGGATTAAAGACGGGACCGTAAGCAGCGCACGCATTGCGCGTTGGACCCTTCTTCTCTCCCAGTTGGATCTTAGAGTAAAAGGTCTTTGCGAGCCCAGGCTTGCGGCCAATTTGGTATACCCCGGTACAGCCCACCGGTGTTCGGTGGAAGGGGTGTGGGACGTCAACATAGGTTTACGAGCCGGGATACATCCCACTGGGCGCGAGATTTATGTTGATGGGTCTAGCACAGTGTCTGCTGGCGAGCGACTCACAGGGTGTGGAGTTTATGACCCTGCGGCAGACCTTGCCCTGGCGATCAAGCTCCCTAGCACCATGAGCGCGCAGCAGGCTGAGCTGTCTGCCGTGGTGTACGTTGTGACCCACCCAGACATTTTCCCAACCCCATACACGATTTGCTCGGACAGTATGTTCACCTGCAATTCGTGTACGGAATACCTGGCCATTTGGTCCCGCCGCGGATACACCTCCGCGGACGGGCGACCTTTAACGGTGAAGCCCTTGCTGGAAAAGATCTTAGCAGCAGCAGTAGGGGAGGAAGGAGAGATTTTCATCCATAAGGTGAAAGCTCACTCCTCCACAGAGCCCCGTGGGGAGGGCAACCGGCAGGCGGATGCGCTAGCCAGGGAGGGTGCCCGCGACGGCACTTTCTGGAACCCCTATAGGACCGGACCCATAGCAGCGGTCCGAGGCGGGGACGGGAATACCGGGAACACCAGGGTAGCATTGCCCCTAGACCTCAAGACCGTCCAAGCCCAGGATCCCGCCCTAAAAGCAGTCCTAAAAACGATTGCTGAGGGGAGGCAGGTAGAAGGTCCGTACAGTACGGCAACCCTCTCAGTTAAGGAAGGCATGCTGTTCCGCGAGGAGCAGTGGGTTGTGCCGCAGCAGCACAGGAGGGAATTCCTCCAGTTGGCTCACGAGGGACCAGGGGCCGGGCACCCCGGGCCCGAGGTTACCTGGCAACGGGTAGAGCAAGCGGGATGGTGGCCAGGGCTCAGGGAACAAGTCCGCGAGTTCTGTGCAAACTGTCTTGTGTGCGCTGCAAACAACCCAGACCCCCAGAAAAGGAAGGTGCCCATGGGACACGTAAGAAGGGTAGAGGGACCATGGCAGTCGATACAGATCGACTATATAGGACCCCTGCCCACCACCCAGGGAGGTTATAAGTACTGCCTCGTCCTGGTGGATGTGTTTTCCAAGTGGGTGGAAGCCTTCCCTTGTCGAACAGCTACGGCACTGGGTACAGCAAAAATCTTGGTCCGGGAAGTGTTCTCGCGGTGGGGACTCCCCCGTTTTGTGGAGTCAGACCAAGGGAGTCATTTCACCGGCCAGGTGATGCAGAACACCCTCATGCTTTTGGGCATTGAAGGGAAGTGGCACGTAGCACACAATCCCCAGTCATCCGGGATTGTTGAACGTATGAACCGGACCCTGAAGGAGAAATTGAGGAAAGAGACTAGGAACTCGCCCCAAAAATGGGCGGAAGTTCTGCCTTTAGTCCTCATGGGGGTCCGGGCCAGTCAGTCAAAAAGTACGGGGTACTCCCCGCACGAGGTAATGACTGGGAGGCTCATGCGAACCCCCACCCATGTGCTAGCGCCGGTGCTCACTGAGGGTCAGCTCCAAGAGATAAGCAGGGACAAGTTCGCCCAGACTCTCTTGGAGCGCCTGAAGCAAGTTTATGAGCAGGCGGCTGGGAACATGGGAAGGCAGCATCAGGGCAATCGCTTGTTGCTGGAACCCCGCAAAACGCGGGAGTGGGAAGTAGGAGACCAGGTCATGGTCAGAAACTACGCCAGAGTAGGGAGTCTGGAACCACTGTATATGGGACCCTACAACATTGTAGACAAGGCGAGTCCCATGGTTTACGCCGTAAAAGTACCTCGGCGCACTAAGTGGTTCCACATAAACCAATGCAAACTGTACCAGCCGGGTGCGCAGGGGAAAACTACAGGGGTAAATCCCGCCAATGGGAAAGCACAGCCCCAGGTAGGACCACAAGGCACACAGGCAGGCATAGCAGCTTGTATCAGGGGAAGGGACATCCCGGACGATCATGCAGCGTTTTTCTGGAGTTGGGGGTTAGATGAGGAAGAACCCAGGGTACCCTGGTCAGATGAGGATAGTGCAGATGAGCATAGTGATGATGACGGGTGGTTCCTGAGGAACGGTCTGGAGGGAATGGGGCCTATAGGTAGAGATCCACACAGGGTGGACACACAAGCTGCAGGTCCCGAGGACAGGAGGGAGGAGCTAGAGGAGGCAGGGCCAGCCGCTATAGGAGCACAGAGAGTACCGATGTGGCTCCCAGAGATGTGGCCGCCCGCTTTGAACGTCCAGTCCTCAGGGGAGGCAGAGATCACGAGTGAAGGGCCGCTTGCTGGGCCGAGCAGGGCGGAGCCACGAACTGCCAGCCCCGAGGTTAGGGAGGCGGAGTCAGCGGAGGCGGAGCCGGCGACTGTGATGGAACCCCAGGTCATCCCGTTGGAGGTCTCGGAACCCGGTCCGTCCGTCACGGAACCCCCGCCCATAGCAACTCCCCGTAGGTCAAGTAGAGAACCCCAGCCCAGGAGGATGTGGTCATGTCCCCAGACTGCCCCAAGGCGTAGACTTCAGGTTAAGATAACCCGGGTACAGACCGGCCACATCGCAGCAGTAACAGGCTGCGGCAGATCAGAGGGAAGGGTCAGTGCCCTCCCACCGTCGGGAAGAGCTCGCAGCAGCCTTCTCAGAGTTTAAAGGGGCCGCCCTGAGAACGGGCAGCACTGTAAAGTTATAGTTCTAAGTTTTAAGTTTATAAGTAACAAGGTTAAGTTTTAAGTTTATAAGTAACAAGGTTAAGTTTTAAGTTTATAGTTCAAGGTTAAGGTTGTAGTTTTAATAAGGCTAAGTTTGTAGTGTTTTTAACAGAAAACGATAAAATGATGGGAGTTTTAAGGATAGGTTTAGTTGAAGTTTATTCAGCAAACGTTGAAGTTTACGTGAGGCGAGGTCAGAGGACCCGCTCACCCTTCACAAAAGCCAGAGACTCTTGCGAGGCTGGCTACCTCATTCTATCTGATCACAGGAACCAAGGAAGGATGGAACGAATTCTAGTATTGCTCGTGGCAATCGGATGTGGATTGGCCTATCGAGGCCGCACCAAGGATGTCGTGGTGTTTGGATGTTCCGGGGACACGGCCCCCATCGCGGTGGATGGGACCGGAAGACGGAAGGCAGAGGGGACCAGCACCTATTTCCACAAGGGAAGGTGGCCAGGATGGCTGGGAACGAACTCAACGGAGTATTCCAGCACATCGGGGTTTGCCTACCAAGAGACTTCTTTACTGTGCCCCAAAGTAAGGATCATCGCACCCAGGATCAGCGTCACCGTCGGCAAACGGATTTGTTTGACTTGTAGTGGGAAGGTCCCATTGAGCCGATGGTGGTGGCTGCGAAAGCTGAGCAAAACTATGAGAAACTCTTCGGTCGAGTGGGAACGACTGGGTAATAATACCCATCGGACAATTACGGGGACAGACGGACAAGTGAAAGTCTGTTGGGACAAATGGTGGGAACCGGATGAGGGAATTTATGTATGTATGTGGGGGTCAAAGTACGTTTGCCCCAAAGGCATCTCCATATTTTTTATTAATCAATGGCAGGATAACGGACAGGGGATGAGGTGGGATGCGAGCACCAGGGGGTGCGGAGCCCCATTCTCCCCGATCCCAGTAAATGCCACTGAGCTCATTACGCGCCCACGCAAAGCCCCGCCCACGATTCCGGTGGTTCTAGCTGAGGAAGAAGGGTGCCCTAAAACTAGTAAGGGACCCGGGAATGGTTTGGTACTGGTCCCCACAGACCAGATACTATTTCAGGGGGTACATTACGCGGTGGCCTCGGTGATTTTAAATCTCACTGAGGTACGGTTACCAGAGTGGTGCCCCAAAAAGACGGAACAGTTGTATCAGGTCCTGTTGACCAAGATGTTCAGACAATTTTACGAGTTTGATTTTGCAGAAATTGATAAAACAAGTTTGTACACCGCACCACAGGAAGTTTTGGATCAAGTAGGGAGGCAAAGAAGGGGTTTGGTGAACGATGCGTTCACTGCTTTTAACACAGGGACATCTGTGGTCAACGCTCTAGACAGTGTGGAGCTGCAGACCCAGATTAATGGTTTAAAGACACAGTTAAAAGACATTCTAACAGATGAGAATAAAGTGGTAGGGTCAGGTCTACACGAGGACCAAGCCATGACTCTCCATTTAAAGGAAATTATAGCAGAGCTGGAGAAACATGCGCGTACGGTAAATGCCCTGATCAGGGAAGATCGGAATGCATCCGATCAAGCTGCGCAGAACGAGGTGTGCGTGCTTTACGGGGCGTGGTTACTGGGCGAGGGCCGCAGTAATTTGGAGGATTTAAAACAAGGTTTGGTCCCGTCCTGGATAAGTAACAAACACCTGCGGGCGCTCCACCCTTTTCAGAACGCATTAAGTCCGTGCCAGCTCAGGCTAGCTTCAGAAGCTTACCCAGTCCCCGTGGACTGCGGACGATCAAACCATACTATTATGGGAATAGTATTACGCATGCCGGTTTTGGGCGACACAGCAAAGCCCGCCCCGGTATATCGGGTAGAGAACATTGGTGTCATTCAGGGGGGAGCCCACATTCGTTATGCAGCGGTTCCACCCTACGTCATCCGCTGGGAGCAAACGATGACAGGTACAGATCTCTCTGGTTGTCGTGGCAGGGGAGCACACATAATACTGTGTCCCCAGCACTTGAATGCCTTTTTAACACCACAGTGCGGGTTCAGAACGGCTGGCGCCAAGTCCATGAATTGCACCATGGAGGCAATGGCACAAGATCATGTGCCTCCGCAGGTAGCATACATCGGGGGTGGAACATATTGTGTTACCACTGCAGCGCAACACTACCAGCATGGAAACCGTAGCCGGTGTCCGGTGAGTGACAGCAGTTTCTGTTTTAAACCCAGGGCTGAAGTTCAAGTAGCACAACAGCGAATTATCCCAATCCCTGAACCATCCACTGTTCATCTCACAGTAAAAGAGAATTTCACCGACTTGCAGCGATTTGTCGCGCATTTTGGATACCTCATTCCCCCTCTCCCTGAACATTTAACCAAACTTCTGAAAGCCGTCGCGGTATCACAGAAACATTTTTATACATTAGAGCAGAAAACTGTCGAAATAGGAACAGACATTATGGACATAGTAGTTCCACCGTGGTGGAATCTGTTCACTAATATTGAAGTACCTTCATGGATCAGAATAGCCTCCCACATTTTTGTCGTATGTCAAGTGTTTATTGTAGTGTACCTATTGATCATACATTGTAAAAGAGACAAGCGCCTCACCAAGCATGAAAACACGGGAGAGTGGCGAGAACGTTACGTGCGCGTGCACGATGAGAGCACCGTGTAATCGGAAAATGGCGTCACTCCCGCTCGCCGCGTGCGCCGCGGAAGTTTGTACTCATATAAGATTTTCAGAGATTGTAAATACGTTGGGAACTCGACATGTTTTAAGAGTTGGGGTTTTGATTATTTTGGTGATGGTGTTGATTGTTTGGTTTTTGGGTTTTGTTTTTTCCTTTCCCTGAATAAAAGACAAATATACAGGTGATACGAGAGGTATCGGCCTGGTTACGCCGGGAAGGAAAACAAGTGGTGTAAGTTTAAGGGCAAATAATGCCTACGGTGATATAAAATGTGATTTTCTTGGGAAATAAGGACGACACAGAGACCCTAGATAAGTTAAAAATTATGGGATTAATTTACTGGATTCGGAGAGAAATCGAGATAATATTGCTCACCACTGTGATTTTTGATACGATAAGCGGAGTTATTCGCATCAACAGGAGGGACTGTAGAATTCGCAATATATCGCGATTTGATTAATAAGGAGAAAACACAAAGTTTCGTTCAAACAGCTTTTATTTCAGCAGAATGCTGGCAGGTTTAAATTGGACACAAGCAGCCTGTAAAATGGCCGCCGCACCTCGTGACAGAACATTCTAGACTTTTCAACAGGCAGACAAGATGGCGTTCCATTAAACATTTGTGCAAGATCGATTACGATTCAGCACAGTGAAGATAATACACGAGACATTATGGGTTTGCAGTATAAACATAGATACTGGAATCGGTCTCCCAGGTACAAAGGAAAGCCATTGTACCGAGTAATCAAGGGCCCATCCAAAAGACATTAATATGTAAAATCCCAACGACTCTACGATGAGAGAGCCGTTAGCAGGTAGTTATACAGGACACTTGGAAGCCCCCAAACCCCTCCAGGGAGAACACCGACCGATTTAACAATGGGAGAAATATTAACAGGTACTCAGACATTTATGAGTAGCCCCGAAACCCATTAAGAACGGAGATCACCCATACAAGACATTTGGGCGCCAAACCCTAAACAAAAGAATGGACATTATAGTTGGGCGGGAAACGGAAGATTTTTGCACTATAATTGCAGGCTCCAAACCGTCCATTCTCTCTCTTGCTCTTGCATTCGCTCGCTTGCTCCTGTGTTTTTATCCGGTCGATTCGTAACCTCGTGGCTGCTCCTGTGTACTCGTAGTTGGGCTTCGGCTTGCCTGTTGCCTCTTCTGAAAAGACTGTTGAACTTTCTGATCCGTTCGGATCTACCTCGTGTCGCGTAACGAAGACCTATGTTGGTAACTGGCAGCGGAACCAAAGGCCCGAGATGAGATGAGATGAGATGAGATGAGATGAGATGAGATGAGAAGAGAGGAAGACCATATCCATCGCCACGGTCAGTAAATCCCGACCGCGCCTGTAGGTCGATTAGCCAAGTTTTCCTCGCCAGGAAGATTTCTCTTTTGAACTTTTAACAAAACATATTGCATCGACGATAACGGGACTGTGTCCAAGGAGATTGGAACGTGAAAACACATCGTATCGATGATATTGACAACTGTGCTCCAAGAGTACCTGTTAAGCCAACCAACACAGGTCTTCATCACAGCAGACGGTCCAGCCTGCTAGCCGGAGCAGCAGAAGCAAGTAAACAAGTGGGACCAGGAGATCTCCTGACCGACACGTGGGTGCTGCGGTGAAAAACATCCGATCAGCTATTCGGAATTTCTCCGAGTTATCACGAGTGGTGAGCATGAGTCTCGAGATCCTACGAAGCTAGTTTAGGATAGATATTGATAGGGGAGGGTTTAAGGATTAAGGATATTTGTAATGTGTGCCCCTATTTACTTTGTGCCGTTCGTTCCTCGTTTCCCTAAGATCGACTATATAACTGTTTGTAAGATTGTACTGTCATTAATCTGTGCTTATGACATGTATTTCATAATTTTAAGTATCATGCAATAAAGATTTTCCATTTCGTACCATTCAAACCAAGTCTACATGAGTTTTATCTCCATTACTGCTCTCGCATCTAAGTCCAGTGTCTAGAACCGTAAGGGAGAGTGATTCGAACCACTCACAGGTGTGTCTAGTGTTCCCAGACTGGCTGGAGACCAGAACAGGCAACCAGGCCTAGACCCGCACTGACATACAGGCTGCACAGAGCCGCGTGAATCTCACAGGCTGCGAGACACGCAGGGTCAGGAATCCCTTACAAGCGAGCTTTACTCTGTATCAAACCCGTGCTGTATCGACCCTGGTAGTGGTTGGTGGGACAATGTGGAGGGAGTTTTGCTCTGTATCTAAACCATGCTGGACGTGCCCTAGGAGTATTTGATGGGATAATGTAGAGGGTGCTTTACTCTGTATTTAACCCGTGCTGTCCCTGCCCTGGGAGTGTTTGATGGGACAGTGTAGAGGGAGCTTTACTCTGTATCTAACCCGTGCTGCACCTGCCCTGGGAGTGTTTGATGGGACAGTGTAGAGGGAGCTTTACTCTTTATCTAACCCGTGCTGAAACTGCCCTGGGAGTGCTTGATGGGACAGTGTAGAGGGAGCTTTACTCTGTATCTAACCTGTGCTGTACCTGCCCTGGGAGTGCTTGATGGGACAGTGTAGAGGGTGCTTTACTCTGTATCTAACCCGTGCTGTACCTGCCCTGGGAGTGTTTGATGGGACAGTATAGAGCGAGCTTTACTCTGTATCTAACCCGTGCTGTATCGACCCTGGTAGTGGTTGGTGGGACAATGTAGAGGGAGTTTTGCTCTGTATCTAAACCATGCTGTACGTGCCCTAGGAGTATTTGATGGGATAATGTAGAGGGAGCTTTACTCTGTATCTAACCCGTGCTGTAGCTGCCCTGGGAGTGTTTGATGGGACATTGTAGAGGGAGCTTTGCGCTGTATTTAACCTGTGCAGTAACTGCCATGTGAGTGTTTTTTGGGACAGTGTAGTGGGAGTTTTACTCTGTATCTAACCTGTGCTTTAACTGCCCGGGGAGTGTTTGATGGGACAGTATAGAGGGTGATTTACTCTGTATCTAACCCGTGCTGTACCTGCCCTGGGAGTGTTTGATGGGATAATGTAGAGCGAGCTTTACTCTGCATCTAACCCATGCTGTACGTGCCCTGGGAGTGTTTGATGGGACAGTGTCGAGGGAGCGTTACTCTGTATTTAACCCGTGCTGTCCCTGCCCTGTGAGTGTTTGATGGGACAGTGTAGTGGGAGCTTTACTCTGTATCTAACCCGTGCTATACCTGCCCTGGGAGTGTTTGATGGGACAGTGTCGATGGAGTATTACTCTGTACCTAACTCCTGCTGTACCTGCCCGGGGAGTGTTTGATGGGACAGTGTAGAGGGAGCTTTACTCTGTATCTTACCCGTGCTGTACTTGCCCTGGGAGTGTTTAATGGGACAGTATAGAGCGAGCTTTACTCTGTATCTAACCCGTGCTGTATCGACCCTGGTAGTGGTTGGTGGGACAATGTAGAGGGAGTTTTGCTCTGTATCTAAACCATGCTGTATGTGCCCTAGGAGTATTTGATGGGATAATGTAGAGGGAGCTTTACTCTGTATTTAACCCGTGCTGTCCCTGCCCTGGGAGTGTTTGATGGGACAGTGTAGAGGGAGCTTTACTCTGTATCTAACCCGTGCTGCACCTGCCCTGGGAGTGTTTGATGGGACAGTGTAGAGGGAGCTTTACTCTTTATCTAACCCGTGCTGAAACTGCCCTGGGAGTGCTTGATGGGACAGTGTAGAGGGAGCTTTACTCTGTATCTAACCTGTGCTGTACCTGCCCTGGGAGTGCTTGATGGGACAGTGTAGAGGGTGCTTTACTCTGTATCGAACCCGTGCTGTACCTGCCCTGGGAGTGTTTGATGGGACAGTGTAGAGGGAGCGTTACTCTGTATTTAACCCGTGCTGCACCTGCTCTGGGAGTGTTTGATGGTATACTGCAGAGGGAGCTTTACTCTGTATCTAACCCATGCTGTACGTGCCCTGGGAGTATTTGATGGAACAGTGCAAAGGGAGCTTTACTCTGAATCAAACCCGTGCTGTACCTGCCCTGGGAGTGATTGATGGGACAGTGTAGAGGGAGCTTTACTCTGTATCTAACCCGTGCAGTACTTGCCCTGGGAGTGTTTGATGGGACATTGTCGAGGGAGCTTTGCTGTGTATTTAACCCGTGCTGTACCTGCCCTGGGAGTGTTCGATGGGACAGTGTAAAGGTAGCTTTACTCTGTATGTAACTGCGCTGTACCTTCCCTGGGAGAGTTTGAAGCGACAGTGTAGAGGGAGCTTTACTCTGTATCTAACCCGTGCTGTATCTGCCCTGAGAGTGTTTGATGGGACAGTGTAGTGGGAGCTTTACTCTGTATCTAACCCGTGCTGTACCTGCCCTGGGAGTGTTTGATGGGATAGTGTAGAGGGAGCTTTACTCTGTATCTAACCCGTGCTGTACCTGCCCAAGGAGTGTTTGATGTGACAGTATAGAGCGAGCTTTACTCGGTATCTAACCCGTGTTGCACCTGCCCGGGGAGTGTTTGATGGGACAGTATAGAGCGAGTTTTACCATGTATCTAACCCGTGCTGTAGCTGCCCTGGGAGTGTTTGATGGGACCGTGTAGTGGAAGCTTTACTCTGTATCTAATCCGTGCTGTATTAGCCCTGGGAGTGTTTGATGGGACAGTGCAGAGGGAGCTTTACTCTGTATCTAGCCCCGTACTGTACCTACCCTGGGAGTGTTTGATGGGACAGTGTAGAAGGATCTTTACTCTGTATCTAACCCGTGCAGTACTTGCCCTTGGAGTGTTTGATGGGACATTGTCGAGGGAGCTTTACTCTGTATCTAACCCGTGCTGCACCTGCCCTGGGAGTGTTTGATGGGACAGTGTGGAGGGAGCTGTACTCTGTATCTAACCCGTGCTGTACCTGCCCTGGGAGTGTTTGATGGGACAGTGTCGAGGGAGCGTTACTCTGTATCTTACCCGTGCTGTACCTGCCCTGGGAGTGTTTAATGGGACAGTATAGAGCGAGCTTTACTCTGTATCTAACCCGTGCTGTATCGACCCTGGTAGTGGTTGGTGGGACAATGTAGAGGGAGTTTTGCTCTGTATCTAAACCATGCTGTACGTGCCCTAGGAGTAGTTGATGGGACAATGTAGAGGGAGTTTTGCTCTGTATCTAAACCATGCTGTACGTGCCCTAGGAGTATTTGATGGGATAATGTAGAGGGAGCTTTACTCTGTATTTAACCCGTGCTGTCCCTGCCCTGGGAGTGTTTGATGGGACAGTGTAGAGGGAGCTTTACTCTGTATCTAACCCGTGCTGCACCTGCCCTGGGAGTGTTTGATGGGACAGTGTAGAGGGAGCTTTACTCTTTATCTAACCCGTGCTGAAACTGCCCTGGGAGTGCTTGATGGGACAGTGTAGAGGGAGCTTTACTCTGTATCTAACCTGTGCTGTACCTGCCCTGGGAGTGCTTGATGGGACAGTGTAGAGGGTGCTTTACTCTGTATCTAACCCGTGCTGTACCTGCCCTGGGAGTGTTTGATGGGACCGTGTGGAGGGAGCTTTAATCTGTATCTAACCTGTGCTGTACCTGCCCTGGGAGTGTTTGATGGGACAGTGTCGATGGAGTTTTACTCTGTACCTAACTCCTGCTGTACCTGCCCTGGGAGTGTTTAATGGGACAGTATAGAGCGAGCTTTACTCTGTATCTAACCCGTGCTGTATCGACCCTGGTAGTGGTTGGTGGGACAATGTAGAGGGAGTTTTGCTCTGTATCTAAACCATGCTGTACGTGCCCTAGGAGTATTTGATGGGATAATGTAGAGGGAGCTTTACTCTGTATCTAACCCGTGCTGTAGCTGCCCTGGGAGTGTTTGATGGGACATTGTAGAGGGAGCTTTGCGCTGTATTTAACCCCTGCTGTACCTGCCCTGGGAGTGTTTGACGAGACAGTGCAGAGGGAGCTTTACTTTGTATCTAACCCGTGCTGTACCTGCCCTGGGAGTGTTTGATGGGACAGTGTCGAGGGAGCTTTACTATGTATATAACCCGTGCTGTACCTGCCCTGAGAGTGTTTGATGGGACAGTGTAGTGGGAGCTTTACTCTGTATCTAATCCTTGCTAAACCAGCCCCGGGAGTGTTTGATGGGACAGTGTAGTGGGAGCTTTACTCTGTATCTAATCCTTGCTAAACCAGCCCCGGGAGTGTTTGATGGGACAGTGTAGAGGGAGCTTTACTCTGTATCAAACCCGTGCTGTACCTGCCCTGAGAGTGTTTGATGGGACAGTGTGGAGGGAGCTTTACTCTGTATCTAACCCGTGCTGTACCTGCCCAAGGAGTGTTTGATGTGACAGTATAGAGCGAGCTTTACTCTGTATCTAACCCGTGCTGTACCTACCCTGGGAGTGTTTGATGGGACAGTATAGAGCGAGTTTTACCATGTATCTAACCCGTGCTGTAGCTGCCCTGGGAGTGTTTGATGGGACCGTGTAGTGGAAGCTTTACTCTGTATCTAATCCGTGCTGTATTAGCCCTGGGAGTGTTTGATGGGACAGTGCGGAGGGAGCTTTACTCTGTATCTAGCCCCGTACTGTACCTACCCTGGGAGTGTTTGATGGGACAGTGTAGAAGGATCTTTACTCTGTATCTAACCCGTGCAGAACTTGCCCTTGGAGTGTTTGATGGGACATTGTCGAGGGAGCTTTACTCTGTATCTAACCCGTGTTGTACCTGCCCTGTGAATGTTTGATGGGACAGTGTAGTGGGAGCTTTACTCTGTATCTAACCCGTGCTGCACCTGCCCTGGGAGTGTTTGATGGGACAGTGTGGAGGGAGCTGTACTCTGTATCTAACCCGTGCTGTACCTGCCCTGGGAGTGTTTGATGGGACAGTGTCGAGGGAGCGTTACTCTGTATTTAACCCGTGCTGTCCCTGCCCTGTGAGTGTTTGATGGGACAGTGTAGTGGGAGCTTTACTCTGTATCTAACCCGTGCTATACCTGCCCTGGGAGTGTTTGATGGGACAGTGTCGATGGAGTTTTACTCTGTACCTAACTCCTGCTGTACCTGCCCGGGGAGTGTTTGATGGGACAGTGCAGAGGGAGCTTTACTCTGTATCTTACCCGTGCTGTACCTGCCCTGGGAGTGGTTGGTGGGACAATGTAGAGGGAGTTTTGCTCTGTATCTAAACCATGCTGTACGTGCCCGAGGAGTATTGATGGGATAATGTAGAGGGAGCTTTACTCTGTATCTAACCCGTGCTGTACCTGCCCTGGGAGTGTTTGATGGGACAGTGTAGAGGGAGCTTTACTCTGTATCTAACCCGTGCTGTACCTGCCCTGGGAGTGTTTGATGGGACAGTGTAGAGGGAGCTTTACTCTGTATCTAACCCGTGCTGTACCTGCCCTGGGAGTGTTTGATGGGACAGTGTAGAGGGAGCTTTACTCTGTATCTAACCCGTGCTGTACCTGCCCTGGGAGTGTTTGATGGGACAGTGTAGAGGGAGCTTTACTCTGTATCTAACCCGTGCTGTACCTGCCCTGGGAGTGTTTGATGGGACAGTGTAGAGGGAGCTTTACTCTGTATCTAACCCGTGCTGTACCTGCCCTGGGAGTGTTTGATGGGACAGTGTAGAGGGAGCTTTACTCTGTATCTAACCCGTGCTGTACCTGCCCTGGGAGTGTTTGATGGGACAGTGTAGAGGGAGCTTTACTCTGTATCTAACCCGTGCTGTACCTGCCCTGGGAGTGTTTGATGGGACAGTGTAGAGGGAGCTTTACTCTGTATCTAACCCGTGCTGTACCTGCCCTGGGAGTGTTTGATGGGACAGTGTAGAGGGAGCTTTACTCTGTATCTAACCCGTGCTGTACCTGCCCTGGGAGTGTTTGATGGGACAGTGTAGAGGGAGCTTTACTCTGTATCTAACCCGTGCTGTACCTGCCCTGGGAGTGTTTGATGGGACAGTGTAGAGGGAGCTTTACTCTGTATCTAACCCGTGCTGTACCTGCCCTGGGAGTGTTTGATGGGACAGTGTAGAGGGAGCTTTACTCTGTATCTAACCCGTGCTGTACCTGCCCTGGGAGTGTTTGATGGGACAGTGTAGAGGGAGCTTTACTCTGTATCTAACCCGTGCTGTACCTGCCCTGGGAGTGTTTGATGGGACAGTGTAGAGGGAGCTTTACTCTGTATCTAACCCGTGCTGTACCTGCCCTGGGAGTGTTTGATGGGACAGTGTAGAGGGAGCTTTACTCTGTATCTAACCCGTGCTGTACCTGCCCTGGGAGTGTTTGATGGGACAGTGTAGAGGGAGCTTTACTCTGTATCTAACCCGTGCTGTACCTGCCCTGGGAGTGTTTGATGGGACAGTGTAGAGGGAGCTTTACTCTGTATCTAACCCGTGCTGTACCTGCCCTGGGAGTGTTTGATGGGACAGTGTAGAGGGAGCTTTACTCTGTATCTAACCCGTGCTGTACCTGCCCTGGGAGTGTTTGATGGGACAGTGTAGAGGGAGCTTTACTCTGTATCTAACCCGTGCTGTACCTGCCCTGGGAGTGTTTGATGGGACAGTGTAGAGGGAGCTTTACTCTGTATCTAACCCGTGCTGTACCTGCCCTGGGAGTGTTTGATGGGACAGTGTAGAGGGAGCTTTACTCTGTATCTAACCCGTGCTGTACCTGCCCTGGGAGTGTTTGATGGGACAGTGTAGAGGGAGCTTTACTCTGTATCTAACCCGTGCTGTACCTGCCCTGGGAGTGTTTGATGGGACAGTGTAGAGGGAGCTTTACTCTGTATCTAACCCGTGCTGTACCTGCCCTGGGAGTGTTTGATGGGACAGTGTAGAGGGAGCTTTACTCTGTATCTAACCCGTGCTGTACCTGCCCTGGGAGTGTTTGATGGGACAGTGTAGAGGGAGCTTTACTCTGTATCTAACCCGTGCTGTACCTGCCCTGGGAGTGTTTGATGGGACAGTGTAGAGGGAGCTTTACTCTGTATCTAACCCGTGCTGTACCTGCCCTGGGAGTGTTTGATGGGACAGTGTAGAGGGAGCTTTACTCTGTATCTAACCCGTGCTGTACCTGCCCTGGGAGTGTTTGATGGGACAGTGTAGAGGGAGCTTTACTCTGTATCTAACTCGTGCTGTACCTGCCCTGGGAGTGTTTGATGGGACAGTGTAGAGGGAGCTTTACTCTGTATCTAACCCGTGCTGTACCTGCCCTGGGAGTGTTTGATGGGACAGTGTAGAGGGAGCTTTACTCTGTATCTAACCCGTGCTGTACCTGCCCTGGGAGTGTTTGATGGGACAGTGTAGAGGGAGCTTTACTCTGTATCTAACCCGTGCTGTACCTGCCCTGGGAGTGTTTGATGGGACAGTGTAGAGGGAGCTTTACTCTGTATCTAACCCGTGCTGTACCTGCCCTGGGAGTGTTTGATGGGACAGTGTAGAGGGAGCTTTACTCTGTATCTAACCCGTGCTGTACCTGCCCTGGGAGTGTTTGATGGGACAGTGTAGAGGGAGCTTTACTCTGTATCTAACCCGTGCTGTACCTGCCCTGGGAGTGTTTGATGGGACAGTGTAGAGGGAGCTTTACTCTGTATCTAACCCGTGCTGTACCTGCCCTGGGAGTGTTTGATGGGACAGTGTAGAGGGAGCTTTACTCTGTATCTAACCCGTGCTGTACCTGCCCTGGGAGTGTTTGATGGGACAGTGTAGAGGGAGCTTTACTCTGTATCTAACCCGTGCTGTACCTGCCCTGGGAGTGTTTGATGGGACAGTGTAGAGGGAGCTTTACTCTGTATCTAACCCGTGCTGTACCTGCCCTGGGAGTGTTTGATGGGACAGTGTAGAGGGAGCTTTACTCTGTATCTAACCCGTGCTGTACCTGCCCTGGGAGTGTTTGATGGGACAGTGTAGAGGGAGCTTTACTCTGTATCTAACCCGTGCTGTACCTGCCCTGGGAGTGTTTGATGGGACAGTGTAGAGGGAGCTTTACTCTGTATCTAACCCGTGCTGTACCTGCCCTGGGAGTGTTTGATGGGACAGTGTAGAGGGAGCTTTACTCTGTATCTAACCCGTGCTGTACCTGCCCTGGGAGTGTTTGATGGGACAGTGTAGAGGGAGCTTTACTCTGTATCTAACCCGTGCTGTACCTGCCCTGGGAGTGTTTGATGGGACAGTGTAGAGGGAGCTTTACTCTGTATCTAACCCGTGCTGTACCTGCCCTGGGAGTGTTTGATGGGACAGTGTAGAGGGAGCTTTACTCTGTATCTAACCCGTGCTGTACCTGCCCTGGGAGTGTTTGATGGGACAGTGTAGAGGGAGCTTTACTCTGTATCTAACCCGTGCTGTACCTGCCCTGGGAGTGTTTGATGGGACAGTGTAGAGGGAGCTTTACTCTGTATCTAACCCGTGCTGTACCTGCCCTGGGAGTGTTTGATGGGACAGTGTAGAGGGAGCTTTACTCTGTATCTAACCCGTGCTGTACTGCCCTGGGAGTGTTTGATGGGACAGTGTAGAGGGAGCTTTACTCTGTATCTAACCTGTGCTGTACCTGCCCTGGGAGTGTTTGATGGGACAGTGTAGAGGGAGCTTTACTCTGTATCTAACCCGTGCTGTACCTGCCCTGGGAGTGTTTGATGGGACAGTGTAGAGGGAGCTTTACTCTGTATCTAACCCGTGCTGTACCTGCCCTGGGAGTGTTTGATGGGACAGTGTAGAGGGAGCTTTACTCTGTATCTAACCCGTGCTGTACCTGCCCTGGGAGTGTTTGATGGGACAGTGTAGAGGGAGCTTTACTCTGTATCTAACCCGTGCTGTACCTGCCCTGGGAGTGTTTGATGGGACAGTGCAGAGGGAGCTTTACTCTGTATCTAACCCGTGCTGTACCTGCCCTGGGAGTGTTTGATGGGACAGTGTAGAGGGAGCTTTACTCTGTATCTAACCCGTGCTGTACCTGCCCTGGGAGTGTTTGATGGGACAGTGTAGAGGGAGCTTTACTCTGTATCTAACCCGTGCTGTACCTGCCCTGGGAGTGTTTGATGGGACAGTGTAGAGGGAGCTTTACTCTGTATCTAACCCGTGCTGTACCTGCCCTGGGAGTGTTTGATGGGACAGTGTAGAGGGAGCTTTACTCTGTATCTAACCCGTGCTGTACCTGCCCTGGGAGTGTTTGATGGGACAGTGTAGAGGGAGCTTTACTCTGTATCTAACCCGTGCTGTACCTGCCCTGGGAGTGTTTGATGGGACAGTGTAGAGGGAGCTTTACTCTGTATCTAACCCGTGCTGTACCTGCCCTGGGAGTGTTTGATGGGACAGTGTAGAGGGAGCTTTACTCTGTATCTAACCCGTGCTGTACCTGCCCTGGGAGTGTTTGATGGGACAGTGTAGAGGGAGCTTTACTCTGTATCTAACCGTGCTGTACCTGCCCTGGGAGTGTTTGATGGGACAGTGTAGAGGGAGCTTTACTCTGTATCTAACCCGTGCTGTACCTGCCCTGGGAGTGTTTGATGGGACAGTGTAGAGGGAGCTTTACTCTGTATCTAACCCGTGCTGTACCTGCCCTGGGAGTGTTTGATGGGACAGTGTAGAGGGAGCTTTACTCTGTATCTAACCCGTGCTGTACCTGCCCTGGGAGTGTTTGATGGGACAGTGTAGAGGGAGCTTTACTCTGTATCTAACCCGTGCTGTACCTGCCTGGGGTGTTTGATGGGACAGTGTAGAGGGAGCTTTCCTCTGTATCTAACCCGTGCTGTACCTGCCCTGGGAGTGTTTGATGGGACAGTGTAGAGGGAGCTTTACTCTGTATCTAACCCGTGCTGTACCTGCCCTGGGAGTGTTTGATGGGACAGTGTAGAGGGAGCTTTACTCTGTATCTAACCCGTGCTGTACCTGCCCTGGGAGTGTTTGATGGGACAGTGTAGAGGGAGCTTTACTCTGTATCTAACCCGTGCTGTACCTGCCCTGGGAGTGTTTGATGGGACAGTGTAGAGGGAGCTTTACTCTGTATCTAACCCGTGCTGTACCTGCCCTGGGAGTGTTTGATGGGACAGTGTAGAGGGAGCTTTACTCTGTATCTAACCCGTGCTGTACCTGCCCTGGGAGTGTTTGATGGGACAGTGTAGAGGGAGCTTTACTCTGTATCTAACCCGTGCTGTACCTGCCCTGGGAGTGTTTGATGGGACAGTGTAGAGGGAGCTTTACTCTGTATCTAACCCGTGCTGTACCTGCCCTGGGAGTGTTTGATGGGACAGTGTAGAGGGAGCTTTACTCTGTATCTAACCCGTGCTGTACCTGCCCTGGGTGTGTTTGATGGGACAGTGTAGAGGGAGCTTTACTCTGTATCTAACCCGTGCTGTACCTGCCCTGGGAGTGTTTGATGGGACAGTGTAGAGGGAGCTTTACTCTGTATCTAACCCGTGCTGTACCTGCCCTGGGAGTGTTTGATGGGACAGTGTAGAGGGAGCTTTACTCTGTATCTAACCCGTGCTGTACCTGCCCTGGGAGTGTTTGATGGGACAGTGTAGAGGGAGCTTTACTCTGTATCTAACCCGTGCTGTACCTGCCCTGGGAGTGTTTGATGGGACAGTGTAGAGGGAGCTTTACTCTGTATCTAACCCGTGCTGTACCTGCCCTGGGAGTGTTTGATGGGACAGTGTAGAGGGAGCTTTACTCTGTATCTAACCCGTGCTGTACCTGCCCTGGGAGTGTTTGATGGGACAGTGTAGAGGGAGCTTTACTCTGTATCTAACCCGTGCTGTACCTGCCCTGGGAGTGTTTGATGGGACAGTGTAGAGGGAGCTTTACTCTGTATCTAACCCGTGCTGTACCTGCCCTGGGAGTGTTTGATGGGACAGTGTAGAGGGAGCTTTACTCTGTATCTAACCCGTGCTGTACCTGCCCTGGGAGTGTTTGATGGGACAGTGTAGAGGGAGCTTTACTCTGTATCTAACCCGTGCTGTACCTGCCCTGGGAGTGTTTGATGGGACAGTGTAGAGGGAGCTTTACTCTGTATCTAACCCGTGCTGTACCTGCCCTGGGAGTGTTTGATGGGACAGTGTAGAGGGAGCTTTACTCTGTATCTAACCCGTGCTGTACCTGCCCTGGGAGTGTTTGATGGGACAGTGTAGAGGGAGCTTTACTCTGTATCTAACCCGTGCTGTACCTGCCCTGGGAGTGTTTGATGGGACAGTGTAGAGGGAGCTTTACTCTGTATCTAACCCGTGCTGTACCTGCCCTGGGAGTGTTTGATGGGACAGTGTAGAGGGAGCTTTACTCTGTATCTAACCCGTGCTGTACCTGCCCTGGGAGTGTTTGATGGGACAGTGTAGAGGGAGCTTTACTCTGTATCTAACCCGTGCTGTACCTGCCCTGGGAGTGTTTGATGGGACAGTGTAGAGGGAGCTTTACTCTGTATCTAACCCGTGCTGTACCTGCCCTGGAGTGTTTGATGGGACAGTGTAGAGGGAGCTTTACTCTGTATCTAACCCGTGCTGTACCTGCCCTGGGAGTGTTTGATGGGACAGTGTAGAGGGAGCTTTACTCTGTATCTAACCCGTGCTGTACCTGCCCTGGGAGTGTTTGATGGGACAGTGTAGAGGGAGCTTTACTCTGTATCTAACCCGTGCTGTACCTGCCCTGGGAGTGTTTGATGGGACAGTGTAGAGGGAGCTTTACTCTGTATCTAACCCGTGCTGTACCTGCCCTGGGAGTGTTTGATGGGACAGTGTAGAGGGAGCTTTACTCTGTATCTAACCGTGCTGTACCTGCCCTGGAGTGTTTGATGGGACAGTGTAGAGGGAGCTTTACTCTGTATCTAACCCGTGCTGTACCTGCCCTGGGAGTGTTTGATGGGACAGTGTAGAGGGAGCTTTACTCTGTATCTAACCCGTGCTGTACCTGCCCTGGGAGTGTTTGATGGGACAGTGTAGAGGGAGCTTTACTCTGTATCTAACCGTGCTGTACCTGCCCTGGGAGTGTTTGATGGGACAGTGTAGAGGGAGCTTTACTCTGTATCTAACCCGTGCTGTACCTGCCCTGGGAGTGTTTGATGGGACAGTGTAGAGGGAGCTTTACTCTGTATCTAACCCGTGCTGTACCTGCCCTGGGAGTGTTTGATGGGACAGTGTAGAGGGAGCTTTACTCTGTATCTAACCCGTGCTGTACCTGCCCTGGGAGTGTTTGATGGGACAGTGTAGAGGGAGCTTTACTCTGTATCTAACCCGTGCTGTACCTGCCCTGGGAGTGTTTGATGGGACAGTGTAGAGGGAGCTTTACTCTGTATCTAACCCGTGCTGTACCTGCCCTGGGAGTGTTTGATGGGACAGTGTAGAGGGAGCTTTACTCTGTATCTAACCCGTGCTGTACCTGCCCTGGGAGTGTTTTGATGGGACAGTGTAGAGGGAGCTTTACTCTGTATCTAACCCGTGCTGTACCTGCCCTGGGAGTGTTTGATGGGACAGTGTAGAGGGAGCTTTACTCTGTATCTAACCCGTGCTGTACCTGCCCTGGGAGTGTTTGATGGGACAGTGTAGAGGGAGCTTTACTCTGTATCTAACCCGTGCTGTACCTGCCCTGGGAGTGTTTGATGGGACAGTGTAGAGGGAGCTTTACTCTGTATCTAACCCGTGCTGTACCTGCCCTGGGAGTGTTTGATGGGACAGTGTAGAGGGAGCTTTACTCTGTATCTAACCCGTGCTGTACCTGCCCTGGGAGTGTTTGATGGGACAGTGTAGAGGGAGCTTTACTCTGTATCTAACCCGTGCTGTACCTGCCCTGGGAGTGTTTGATGGGACAGTGTAGAGGGAGCTTTACTCTGTATCTAACCCGTGCTGTACCTGCCCTGGGAGTGTTTGATGGGACAGTGTAGAGGGAGCTTTACTCTGTATCTAACCCGTGCTGTACCTGCCCTGGGAGTGTTTGATGGGACAGTGTAGAGGGAGCTTTACTCTGTATCTAACCCGTGCTGTACCTGCCCTGGGAGTGTTTGATGGGACAGTGTAGAGGGAGCTTTACTCTGTATCTAACCCGTGCTGTACCTGCCCTGGGAGTGTTTGATGGGACAGTGTAGAGGGAGCTTTACTCTGTATCTAACCCGTGCTGTACCTGCCCTGGGAGTGTTTGATGGGACAGTGTAGAGGGAGCTTTACTCTGTATCTAACCCGTGCTGTACCTGCCCTGGGAGTGTTTGATGGGACAGTGTAGAGGGAGCTTTACTCTGTATCTAACCCGTGCTGTACCTGCCCTGGGAGTGTTTGATGGGACAGTGTAGAGGGAGCTTTACTCTGTATCTAACCCGTGCTGTACCTGCCCTGGGAGTGTTTGATGGGACAGTGTAGAGGGAGCTTTACTCTGTATCTAACCCGTGCTGTACCTGCCCTGGGAGTGTTTGATGGGACAGTGTAGAGGGAGCTTTACTCTGTATCTAACCCGTGCTGTACCTGCCCTGGGAGTGTTTGATGGGACAGTGTAGAGGGAGCTTTACTCTGTATCTAACCCGTGTGTACCTGCCCTGGGAGTGTTTGATGGGACAGTGTAGAGGGAGCTTTACTCTGTATCTAACCCGTGCTGTACCTGCCCTGGGAGTGTTTGATGGGACAGTGTAGAGGAGCTTTACTCTGTATCTAACCCGTGCTGTACCTGCCCTGGGAGTGTTTGATGGGACAGTGTAGAGGGAGCTTTACTCTGTATCTAACCCGTGCTGTACCTGCCCTGGGAGTGTTTGATGGGACAGTGTAGAGGAGCTTTACTCTGTATCTAACCGTGCTGTACCTGCCCTGGGAGTTTTTGATGGGACAGTGTAGAGGGAGCTTTACTCTGTATCTAACCCGTGCTGTACCTGCCCTGGGAGTGTTTGATGGGACAGTGTAGAGGGAGCTTTACTCTGTATCTAACCCGTGCTGTACCTGCCCTGGGAGTGTTTGATGGGACAGTGTAGAGGGAGCTTTACTCTGTATCTAACCGTGCTGTACCTGCCCTGGGAGTGTTTGATGGGACAGTGTAGAGGGAGCTTTACTCTGTATCTAACCGTGCTGTACCTGCCCTGGGAGTGTTTGATGGGACAGTGTAGGGAGCTTTACTCTGTATCTAACCCGTGCTGTACCTGCCCTGGGAGTGTTTGATGGGACAGTGTAGAGGGAGCTTTACTCTGTATCTAACCCGTGCTGTACCTGCCCTGGGAGTGTTTGATGGGACAGTGTAGAGGGAGCTTTACTCTGTATCTAACCCGTGCTGTACCTGCCCTGGGAGTGTTTGATGGGACAGTGTAGAGGGAGCTTTACTCTGTATCTAACCCGTGCTGTACTGCCCTGGGAGTGTTTGATGGGACAGTGTAGAGGGAGCTTTACTCTGTATCTAACCTGTGCTGTACCTGCCCTGGGAGTGTTTGATGGGACAGTGTAGAGGAGCTTTACTCTGTATCTAACCGTGCTGTACCTGCCTGGGAGTGTTTGATGGGACAGTGTAGAGGGAGCTTTACTCTGTATCTAACCCGTGCTGTACCTGCCGGGGAGTGTTTGATGGGACAGTGTAGAGGGAGCTTTACTCTGTATCTAACCCGTGCTGTACCTGCCCTGGGAGTGTTTGATGGGACAGTGCAAAGGAGCTTTACTCTGTATCTAACCCGTGCTGTACCTGCCTGGGAGTGTTTGATGGGACAGTGTGAGGGAGCTTTACTCTGTATCTAACCCGTGCTGTACCTGCCCTGGGAGTGTTTGATGGGACAGTGTTAGAGGGAGCTTTACTCTGTTATTAAACCGTGCTGTACCTGCCCTGGGAGTGTTGATGGGACAGTGTAGAGGGAGCTTTACTCTGTATCTAACCCGTGCTGTACCTGCCCTGGGAGTGTTTGATGGGACAGTGTAGAGGGAGCTTTACTCTGTATCTAACCCGTGCTGTACTGCCCTGGGAGTGTTTGATGGGACAGTGTAGAGGGAGCTTTACTCTGTATCTAACCCGTGCTGTACCTGCCCTGGGAGTGTTTGATGGGACAGTGTAGAGGGAGCTTTACTCTGTATCTAACCCGTGCTGTACCTGCCCTGGGAGTGTTTGATGGGACAGTGTAGAGGGCTTTACTCTGTATCTAACCCGTGCTGTACCTGCCCTGGGAGAGTTTGATGGGACAGTGTAGAGGGAGCTTTACTCTGTATCTAACCCGTGCTGTACCTGCCCTGGGAGTGTTTGATGGGACAGTGTAGAGGGACTTTACTCTGTATCTAACCCGTGCTGTACCTGCCCTGGGAGTGTTTGATGGGACAGTGTAGAGGGGCTTTACTCTGTATCTAACCCGTGCTGTACCTGCCCTGGGAGTGTTTGATGGGACAGTGTAGAGGGAGCTTTACTCTGTATCTAACCCGTGCTGTACCTGCCCTGGGAGTGTTTGATGGGACAGTGTAGAGGGAGCTTTACTCTGTATCTAACCCGTGCTGTACCTGCCCTGGGAGTGTTTGATGGGACAGTGTAGAGGGAGCTTTACTCTGTATCTAACCCGTGCTGTACCTGCCCTGGGAGTGTTTGATGGGACAGTGTAGAGGGAGCTTTACTCTGTATCTAACCGTGCTGTACCTGCCCTGGGAGTGTTTGATGGGACAGTGTAGAGGGAGCTTTACTCTGTATCTAACCGTGCTGTACCTGCCCTGGGAGTGTTTGATGGGACAGTGTAGAGGGAGCTTTACTCTGTATCTAACCCGTGCTGTACCTGCCCTGGGAGTGTTTGATGGGACAGTGTAGAGGGAGCTTTACTCTGTATCTAACCCGTGCTGTACCTGCCCTGGGAGTGTTTGATGGGACAGTGTAGAGGGAGCTTTACTCTGTATCTAACCCGTGCTGTACCTGCCCTGGGAGAGTGTTTGATGGGACAGTGTAGAGGGAGCTTTACTCTGTATCTAACCGTGCTGTACCTGCCCCTGGGAGTGTTTGATGGGACAGTGTAGAGGGAGCTTTACTCTGTATCTAACCCGTGCTGTACCTGCCCTGGGAGTGTTTGATGGGACAGTGTAGAGGGAGCTTTACTCTGTATCTAACCCGTGCTGTACCTGCCCTGGGAGTGTTTGATGGGACAGTGTAGAGGGAGCTTTACTCTGTATCTAACCGTGCTGTACTGCCCTGGGAGTGTTTGATGGGACAGTGTAGAGGGAGCTTTACTCTGTATCTAACCCGTGCTGTACCTGCCCTGGGAGTGTTTGATGGGACAGTGTAGAGGGAGAGCTTTACTCTGTATATAACCCGTGCTGTACCTGCCCTGGGAGTGTTTGATGGGACATGTAGAGGGAGCTTTACTCTGTATCTAACCCGTGCTGTACCTGCCCTGGGAGTGTTTGATGGGACAGTGTAGAGGGAGCTTTACTCTGTATCTAACCCGTGCTGTACCTGCCCTGGGAGTGTTTGATGGGACAGTGTAGAGGGAGCTTTACTCTGTATCTAACCCGTGCTGTACCTGCCCTGGGAGTGTTTGATGGACAGTGTAGAGGGAGCTTTACTCTGTATCTAACCCGTGCTGTACCTGCCCTGGGAGTGTTTGATGGGACAGTGTAGAGGGAGCTTTACTCTGTATCTAACCCGTGCTGTACCTGCCCTGGGAGTGTTTGATGGGACAGTGTAGAGGGAGCTTTACTCTGTATCTAACCCGTGCTGTACCTGCCCTGGGAGTGTTTGATGGGACAGTGTAGAGGGAGCTTTACTCTGTATCTAAACCGTGCTGTACCTGCCCTGGGAGTGTTTGATGGGACAGTGTAGAGGGAGCTTTACTCTGTTCTAACCCGTGGCTGTACCTGCCCTGGGAGTTTTGATGGGACAGTGTAGAGGGAGCTTTACTCTGTATCTAACCCGTGCTGTACCTGCCCTGGGAGTGTTTGATGGGACAGTGTAGAGGGAGCTTTACTCTGTATCTAACCCGTGCTGTACCTGCCCTGGGAGTGTTTGATGGGACAGTGTAGAGGGAGCTTTACTCTGTATCTAACCCGTGCTGTACCTGCCCTGGGAGTGTTTGATGGGACAGTGTAGAGGGAGCTTTACTCTGTATCTAACCCGTGCTGACCTGCCCGGGAGTGTTTGATGGGACAGTGTGGAGGGAGCTTTACTCTGTATCTAACCCGTGCTGTACCTGCCCTGGGAGTGTTTGATGGGACAGTGTAGAGGGAGCTTTACTCTGTATCTAACCCGTGCTGTACCTGCCTGGGAGTGTTTGATGGGACAGTAAGAGGGAGCTTTACTCTGTATCTAACCGTGCTGTACCTGCCCTGGGAGTGTTTGATGGGACAGTGTAGAGGGAGCTTTACTCTGTATCTAACCCGTGCTGTACCTGCCCTGGGAGTGTTTGATGGGACAGTGTAGAGGGAGTTTACTCTGTATCTAACCGTGCTGTACCTGCCTGGGAGTGTTTGATGGGACAGTGTAGAGGGAGCTTTACTCTGTATCTAACCCGTGCTGTACCTGCCCTGGGAGTGTTTGATGGGACAGTGTAGAGGGAGCTTTACTCTGTATCTAACCCGTGCTGTACCTGCCCTGGGAGTGTTTGATGGGACAGTTTAGAGGGAGCTTTACTCTGTATCTAACCCGTGCTGTACCTGCCCTGGGAGTGTTTGATGGACAGTGTAGAGGGAGCTTACTCTGTACTAATCCTGTGCTGTACCTGCCTGGGAGTGTTTGATGGGACAGTGTAGAGGAGCTTTACTCTGTATCTAACCCGTGCTGTACCTGCTGGGAGTGTTTGATGGGACAGTGTAGAGGGAGCTTTACTCTGTATCTAACCTGTGCTGTACCTGCCCTGGGAGTGTTTGATGGGACAGTGTAGGGGAGCTTTACTCTGTATCTAACCCGTGCTGTACCTGCCCTGGGAGTGTTTGATGGGACAGTGTAGAGGGAGCTTTACTCTGTATCTAACCCGTGCTGTACCTGCCCTGGGAGTGTTTGATGGGACAGTGTAGAGGGAGCTTTACTCTGTATAACAACCGTGCTGTACCTGCCCTGGGAGTGTTTGATGGGACAGTGTAGAGGGAGCTTTACTCTGTATCTAACCCGTGCTGTACCTGCCCTGGGCGTGTTTGATGGGACAGTGTAGAGGGAGCTTTACTCTGTATCTAACCGTGCTGTACCTGCCCTGGGAGTGTTTGATGGGACAGTGTAGAGGGAGCTTACTCTGTATCTAACCCGTGCTGTACCTGCCTGGGAGTGTTTGATGGGACAGTGTAGAGGGAGCTTTACTCTGTATCTAACCCGTGCTGTACCTGCCCTGGGAGTTTTGATGGGACAGTGAGAGGGGCTTTACTCTGTATCTAACCCGTGCTGTACTGCCCTGGAGTGTTTGATGGGACAGTGTAGAGGGAGCTTTACTCTGTATCTAACCGTGCTGTACCTGCCCTGGGAGTTTAAGTGTTTGATGGGACATGTGTAGAGGGAGCTTTACTCTGTATCTAACCCGTGCTGTACCTGCCCTGGGAGTGTTTGATGGGACAGTGTAGAGGGAGCTTTACTCTGTATCTAACCGTGCTGTACCTGCCCTGGGAGTGTTTGATGGGACAGTGTAGAGGGAGCTTTACTCTGTATCTAACCCGTGCTGTACCTGCCCTGGGAGTGTTTGATGGGACAGTGTAGAGGGAGTTTACTCTGTATCTAACCCGTGCTGTACCTGCCCTGGAGTGTTTGATGGGACAGTGTAGAGGGAGCTTTACTCTGTATCTAACCGTGCTGTACCTGCCCTGGGAGTGTTTGATGGGACAGTGTAGAGGGAGCTTTACTCTGTATCTAACCCGTGCTGTACTGCCCTGGGAGTGTTTGATGGGACAGTGTAGAGGGAGCTTTACTCTGTATCTAACCCGTGCTGTACCTGCCCTGGAGAGTTTGATGGGACAGTGTAGAGGGAGCTTTACTCTGTATCTAACCGTGCTGTACCTGCCCTGGGAGTGTTTGATGGGACAGTGTAGAGGAGCTTTACTCTGTATCTAACCGTGCTGTACCTGCCCTGGGAGTGTTTGATGGGACAGTGTAGAGGGAGCTTTACTCTGTATCTAACCGTGCTGTACCTGCCCTGGGAGTGTTTGATGGGACAGTGTAGAGGGAGCTTTACTCTGTATCTAACCCGTGCTGTACCTGCCTGGGAGTGTTTGATGGGACAGTGCAGAGGAGCTTTACTCTGTATCTAACCCGTGCTGTACCTGCCCTGGGAGTGTTTGATGGGACAGTGTAGAGGGAGCTTTACTCTGTATCTAACCCGTGCTGTACTGCCCTGGGAGTGTGATGGGACAGTGTAGAGGGAGCTTTACTCTGTATTAAACCGTGCTGTACCGCCCTGGGAGTGTTTGATGGGACAGTGTAGAGGGAGCTTTACTCTGTATCTAACCCGTGCTGTACCTGCCCTGGGAGTGTTTGATGGGACAGTGTAGAGGGAGCTTTACTCTGTATCTAACCCGTGCTGTACCTGCCCTGGGAGTGTTTGATGGGACAGTGTTCAGAGGGAGCTTTACTCTGTATCTAACCCGTGCTGTACCTGCCCTGGAGTGTTTGATGGGACAGTGTAGAGGGAGCTTTACTTTGTATCTAACCCGTGCTGTACCTGCCCTGGAGAGTGTTTGATGGGACAGTGTAGAGGGAGCTTTACTCTGTATCTAACCCGTGCTGTACCTGCCCTGGGAGTGTTTGATGGGACAGTGTAGAGGGAGCTTTAATCTGTATCTAACCCGTGCTGTACCTGCCCTGGAGTGTTTGATGGGGACAGTGGTAGAGGGAGCTTTACTCTGTATCTAACCGTGCTGTCCTGCCCTGGGAGTGTTTGATGGGACAGTGTAGAGGGAGCTTTACTCTGTATCTAACCGTGCTGTACCTGCCCTGGGAGTGTTGATGGGACAGTGTAGAGGGAGCTTTACTCTGTATCTAACCCGTGCTGTACCTGCCCTGGGAGTGTTTGATGGGACAGTGTAGAGGGAGCTTTACTCTGTATCTAACCTGTGCTGTACCTGCCCTGGGAGTGTTTGATGGGACAGTGTAGAGGGAGCTTTACTCTGTATCTAACCCGTGCTGTACCTGCCCTGGGAGTGTTTGATGGGAACAGTGATAGAGGGAAGCTTTACTCTGTATCTAACCCGTGCTGTACCTGCCCTGGGAGTGTTTGATGGGACAGTGTAGAGGGAGCTTTACTCTGTATATTAACCCGTGCTGTACCTGCCCTGGGAGTGTTTGATGGGACAGTGTAGAGGGTGCTTTACTCTGTATCTTAACCCGTGCTGTACTGCCCTGGAGTAGTTTGATGGGACAGTGTAGAGGGAGCTTTACTCTGTATCTAAACCCGTGCTGTACCTGCCCTGGGAGTTTTGATCGGACAGTGTGAGGGAGCTTTACTCTGTATCTAACCTGTGCTGCACCTGCCCTGGGAGTGTTTGATGGGACAGTGTAGAGGGGCTTTACTCTGTATCTTACCCGTGCTGTACCTGCCCGGGAGTGTTTGATGGGACAGTGTAGAGGGAGCTTTACTCTGTATCTAACTCGTGCTGTACCTGCCCTGGGAGTGTTTGATGGGACAGTATAGTAGAGGGAGCTTTACTCTGTTCTAACCCGTGCTGTACCTGCCCTGGGAGTGTTTGATGGGAGTGTAGAGGGGCTTTATCTGAATCAAACCCGTGCTGTACCTGCCCTGGGAGTGTTTGATGGGACAGTGTACT